>JAODUI010000011.1:5274684-5302575 GCA_027563995.1 Papilio gigon | reverse complement strand
TTTAGCGGTCGTCGTCGGATCGTCTTTTGTCTTTTTTTTAAATTATTTGACCGAAGTAGCCAGTAATATTAACAAAAACCGCCATCCTCTCTAATGGTGCCCGTCACCTGACATTAAATAACTTAAACAAACATTTACACGGCTTTAAAATGTTGAGGTCAACGTATTCTGTTGATAAAATGATAACATACGTCACGTCATTTATATCAACATCAACTAACAAGTGTAATCTTCCATATCAAATACACGGAGACAATCAAGTATACATCCAAATCAAAGTCGCAGATGAGGACATTCTTACGATGAAGACGTATTTCATTTCATCACCATCATATCAGCCGCATGTCGTCCACTGCTGGGGAAGGCCTCTCACAATGATTACCTCGACCGACAGTACTCATCTCCCCTATCTTATATACTGCCACGGCTTTAACCAGATGATCGGTCCAGTTTCTTTACACTAACCACAAATATTAAGATTTTTTATTAACAAACTAAAGAATTACATTCATTGTATCAAACCTAAATACCCTTTAATTAGTTGCCCATAATTCTATTACTCCGCTAAAGTTTTCAACTCCACGCACTCTTGCACAACTATTAAAATATTGCCTCGATTAACCTCTTGTAATGTTTCATTTCAGTCTCGCCACACATGGAACAGCATTCCCAACATATCTTCCGCAAATAAATTATATCCAGTATTGTATTTCAAGGATTTCACTCCTAAGAAAATCGTATATCGTAGGTGTATACTTCCTACACGCGTTCTTCGGGCAGTATTTGACTTGGGGTACAGCATCACGTGATTCCTCTAACACACAAACAAAAGGGAGATAAAACAAAGGCAAAAGAATGTAAAGAAAACAATGGAAGACTTCAATACTATAGTAATATTAATTTTAATATTAATGCAACACACTACCGCAATGCGACGGAGGAAGCTGTACGGAGATCTGTACTGAGAGCTTATACAATGTTACGTAGCCATTCTACATCTATGGAGATCACACCAACATTATATACAATGTCAATGTCATATCAATACACGACTCTTGTCGTTAATACCATTTTTATAAGAGAAGAGCGCAAACGAACGGCTGGATCACAGATATAATCATCGACGCCCATAGACCTGCAATACTAGACGAACCATAGATAGTGGTCGTAAACCGTAGAGCGTCGCTGACCTAAAGGATCTTTAAATATATGTTAAACAGATATAACGATTTTTCTATTTCCATACGTACCACGAAAAACATCCTAAAATGCTTCAAACGTGTTCCTATTATTCAAGTCAGACATTTCATATCTCTCAATATAGACGCCAATTATCGTCTAAATATAGATACGAGGGCCTATATTGAAAACGTTTGAATCTGTACAATTATTATATTTTAGGAACGTTAAGAACGTGTATCAATTAAATCTATATTTAACGTTTTAGGCAACGTGTCATAACGGGTGAACAAGGCTATAGGTTATATAGAATTAGACAAGTGAAATAACTAGACTGCCTAACTTATAAATAAAAATCCATTTCGAACTTGGCTTTATTATCACCAGCTTCATATCTATGTTTAAGAAGGTTTTACATATTATATGACAGACGTTCTTACAACGAAACAAATCATCAGCGGACTTTGTCTTTCCACTTATGACCATAGGCCATCCCCAATGCCTTCCGCAGTATGCGACAAGTAACTAATGTAAATTACTTTTAAAGAATCGTTATCCATACTTAACGAGCGCAACGAAATGCTTGCTTGCAAGAAAATTGATTAGCAAAGGTCTGGTCAAGCGTGGTCACCTGTTAGTTACACGTATTTTTGATTTGAACACGGTGTACACGCGCACACTGGCGCATACATAATGTACAAGTATATAATGTGCCCGTCAAACATTATATCAAAACCCTGACCTAAATCTGAAATACGATTAATAAAAACTTTTTTTTCTTTCCCTCATTCGAAAAGTCGAAAGCACTGGCGATTTAAATTTCTCAAAGTTTTCTTTTTCAAACTTCCGACGGGGAGTCTAGTGTTGGGTTTCCTTGTGACTGATCTGAACTTCAAAATGTCTTTCATAAAAGTGTCTTATTGATGACTTGACGGATTCCGAGGATCGCATACTGTGGAAGGCATTAGGGAAGACTGTCCAGCAGTGGGCAAACAAAGGCTGATGATATAGATCACATCTATAAATAATAATATAAGTATTTAACATTCAGAACATGTTTGCATGGAAGTTTATTAAAATGGTAGCTACCATTCGGATTATGGCATTGCTTTAACTATAAAGAAATCTATATCTAAACACGGTGTCTAGCGTCATTTTATATTTAATATTAATACTTTAAATGTACATTTAGTGTGAGAAATCTACACTAAGGCACTGGCTGGCACGGCTCTGAGTGCGTCAATGTTTAATGTCGTAACCATGTAAATATTATATTTATGTACTAGGGTAACAGAAACTGTCGCAAGAATTTAACCAATAGCCTAGTGGTTTAGAATAGGGACTACCGATCTAGCTGGCGTCGGTTCAAATCCAACTATTATCGTGAACCATATCTTAGCACACAAGCTTTTTTACGCTGACCAAGAATGTGAAAAACATGTTAGTTAATTAACAAAAATCTACTAATATTGTAATACATAAAAATGTTATGATTACAATCAATGTCTTTATATATCCTTGGACTATGTTGGTATCAAGTTACTATATTTGTTAGGTTCGTTACTTAGCCGTTCTCGCTTTGCTATGCAAATAATACACTTACGGTGTATTTCCATTGTATTTATTAAACGGTGAAAATAAAATAATTCCTTTTTAATCTGTTTTAGTGGCCAGTGCCCTCAAGCTTCTACGCCAGTGATCGTCACACTTTTCTATCCAACGCCCAAATAGAACAATGACGTACAACTGCGGCCGCACATTCCTGTACCTACTAAGTACTTGACACAATCAATCAATTTAATTGTCTTCTGAGCCGTTATAATACTTTTTCCTCGTAGATACAACTTTTTTTGGAAATAACTCTTAATTTTGTAGCAACAGAAAATCTGTTTTTTTTTTACAGTTTACTGAAAATATTCGTAGTTACTAAAAAAAGTTTTTTCTTCGAAATATGTTAAAAAAAAAACGAAAGGTTCGCGGGCCGCACAAATAGCTATCTCGGGCTACGGTTGACGACATCTGCTCTACCCCATACTAGATATAATTGTGTTACTCACGATGTTCCGCCAACATATATAACAACCTCTCTACTCATATAGTGGTCATATATGTATTGCCACGCGTAGCTCAATGAGATTATGATCGACCACAACTTGTGTATCGCAAAGATATATTGCAGGCGTCGGTTTTATCACTATTGCATAAGTACCTTCAACAGAAGTGGATGTGTTTATGCATAAAGTAGATATTAAAATACCGCGTACGTTACACAATCAATAGCTTTAACGAAATATAACAAAAAAGTTACGTATTCCTCATAGATAAATAAAAAAATTAAGAAAAAAAATTTTCAATCAAAATTATTTATACTATAAAGTTCACACAATAAAAGTTTTACAATCTCTATATAATATAATACAGTTTTTGTTTTATATACAAGAAGGCAAACGAGCGGCGGAAACATCGATGTGATCGTCGGCGCCCATCCGATACACTAGAGGAGCAGTTGCCTTGAATAAGACACAGGCTCACTTCTACTACTGGTTGTACGCAAATAAAATTTCTCTTACAACTCGGTTTGCGTTTTATGACGTCATAAAACAGCAATTGATTCACGAGCGTCCAAAGTGACGTCTTCCCATACAGACGAAATTAGATCGTGTTTATCGACGTCGCATCTTGACGTGGTGCTGTGGAGACGAGGCCGAGACGTAAATGCAACTGGAGTAACTATACAATTATAATAATTAGAACAACACGGTTCACGCCAGTAACCTACAAGGGTAGGCAGTTCATGGACATGAATAAAATATGACGCAGATATAGAACATTGTCAGGAAGAAAACACAGACTATTAAATAAATCTTTTACATTTTAATTCTATGCATAATTGTAAGGTAAGTTAGTATAAAATAAACAATAGGCAATACAAATTAAATTACATTTACTTAGCCATGCAATTATATACATATTAATGTGACCTAAGTAATGAGTTTAAAAGAAAAATTGTCATAATTTTTCAAACCTTATGCATATGCTATAAAAAACATGTGACTAAAAATCATCAGTAATCTGCCCTTCTCCATACAAAGGATCAGCACAGTACTCTTCCATACATTTCTATAAACCGTCATATCAGAATTCACACACTTCTTAAATATCCTCTTGTCACACAATCCATCCACTTCCGTCTTCCTCCACATTGTAGCTATCCACATAAAAAAAACTAATACTTGAACATACATAACTAAATTATTATTTTGAATTATTAGTTAACATAAAAGATGAGGATATAGACCCTATTACATAGTTAGTCTGATGACTTAGATATGTACCATATCTGAAAATGGACTATTGTGAACCATATCGTATAAAACACAAGCTTGATTAGAGTAGTTAAGGAAACATAATTATTCTAATATAGTCAATAATGTAATAAAATTTTGTTTAAAAAAAAACTAACGAAATAAACATTCTAGCCCTCTTCGGCTTCATCTATTATTATTTAAAGAGGAGTAGATAGGGAAAGTACCTACTAAAACACACTTGACGAGGGATGGATATAAATGTGGTACATCCCTTTCTCTGCCCATTAAAGATGGGCAGTATCAACCATCTTCTACATTTCAGAAGTCTACAACCACTTGCTTGTTTGTTACATTATACTATAATGGAAATGATTCTTGTTGGTATTATTGTTATTGATATATTGTTAAAGTTTTATTCATTTATCTAAGTAGTCAAGTTTATTGTTAATACCACACAATTCTTAAATCCGTATATGATGTATAAGGTTTTAAGTAATAAACACAAACACAAAAAGCAATAATTGATGTGTATAAAAATCTCTTAATTTCCCTTCATTTTGAATTCCCAGATGTTACTGGCGCTAAAAAAACTTCATCGCCTTAATAAGAAGAGAAAAATTAAAAATTAAAATCTCACCAGTATAAGATGTAGAGCTGTAAGAGTCAGCGGATGACGCTGATAAAGATCTGCTGCGATATCTGGCGGACTTCTTCAATGCTCCAGACTTTCCACGCTGCCCCTCGAATTTTCCGGCGGTACCATCAGGATTTCCACTCCTTACATGCCCAGGATCAGTCACGGGGCTATCGCTTGGTATATTAGCATTCGCTACACTCTCCTTTCTGTTCTGATTCGGTTCCCCTTGCCCCTCCGACATCGTTATATTTTTTTTAATTCTCGATTCGTAAAGGAAATTTATTCCCAGAGAAACGAGCTATTATTTCTTTTAGCGCTCGATTATAAAAAAAATTATTCACTTCAGGATGATACGAAAGAACTATTACTTTGATTTTTATGTAGTTATTTCGCAAAAGTAGAAAATAAACCGATGTTAAAATAATCAAACAAGACCAGTGGAAATAAATGAACTAATTAAATAATGTCTTGACAAAGACTGATACAATTATTAGTGAGCACATTGAAAAGCATATTTCAACCAAAACGGGCCTGCGTAGATGAAGATTATTATTTTAATATTACATTTGAAAAATGTGGACTCGCACATTCACCAAGAGCTGAAACTGAAACACACCCCCTCTCCCGTTTCATTTACCTCACCCCTGTCTATGGTCTAGAGCAATCGTTTCATTGATGTCAACTTCGATCGGCAAGGCATGCGCAACCGGTAAACAGTGAAAAAATCGTTAAGTTTATTTTTTCTACTATTTGACTTTTATAACTGACCTTAAACATAAATGCACAGACTAATAGCTGTGGTATTTGTGTCCATTTGATTTGCGTTTCGTCTATTAAGACGAAATCTATTAGGGATCACGAAGTCCAAAGTTCACAAGTATCTTTGAATTTCGTAGTAGTTATGTATAGTATGGATTCATAACGATGTTTTTCTTTACCGTAAGAACGCCGGATAAATGTATTAACATGACTTGGATCGAACCTGAACGTGTAGATTACGATTCAGTAGTCAGACCCTTTGTTACTACTCTTTTACAAAATTAGTTATTTTTTTTTGAATCGGTAAACCGTCGATGCGTCGTTTCGTCTATGGCATTATTCAGTCACTAGCAAGTCACTAGCGTCGCCAATATGGTAGTGAAATATATGTACATGACAACCGTACGAAACAGCTAGGAAATAAATAACGGATTTTGTTTCAATAATATATTTAGGTAAGCGAATACGTTTATATTATTATTACAAATATACAGTATTATTTTTTCAATCAGTTAACCAAACATATGACTTCCATCATGTGTAAGAGAATAAAAAAAGCAATTTTCGAAATTCGTCATCCAATCGTGTACCGGTAGCCAATGGCATTTAAATAAGATTTAAATTTTGTGTGCATGTCAACAGAACGAGATGCTATAAATGAAACATGAAGGGAAAATTATAAACAGTTTGATTTATTCATCTGCGTCAAACGTTGTGTTTGCGTTGTAAGATTGGTCAGAAAAAATATACTTTATTTTTGTCACTTTATCGGAATCGTGTCAAATCATTAGTGATGAAATGTTTTGTTTTTGCGTTAAAATAAGTAATTATGTGTGATATATTAGTTTATTGAGTCTGATTCAAGTCAGTCTTGTCAAGATCCGTTTATCGATAGAATGTCGTGATAACGCGCAGTCCGTGACTTTGCTGTGAATGTTTATTTATATTTCGAATATGTTCGACTAACATATGACGACACGTGGCCTTTACATATGGTCATTGACGTCATGTAATAAAGCCTTTTTCGCGCCACACAATAGCTTTGTTTCATGATGTACAGTTACTCAATTTGGCCTCCTCATTAATA
Source organism: Papilio gigon (assembly GCA_027563995.1). NCBI lineage: Eukaryota > Metazoa > Arthropoda > Insecta > Lepidoptera > Papilionidae > Papilio > Papilio gigon. Next base: position 5,295,605 of record JAODUI010000011.1, on the reverse strand, counting down.
CACAAAAAAAAATCAAATCGACAATTCAAATGTTTATTTAGTTGTATAATTTTAGTAGGATTTTTTTTAACTTGCATATGAGAGACTCTTACCATATTAGGAATTTATAAAGGTTAGTCATTTGTCACTTGTATGTAACCAAACATTAACTTTTATAATTATTTACGTCATATACACGAATTCATAATGAACCTTGTATATAAGAATAGGTGCATACATTGTTATTAACAAAAAAAATCATGATATTGATGAAAAGGATATTTCTAAATTTTTGTTCTCAGTTTTTGTACTATAAATTACCTTTCAGTTCCTTTCCTATGCATTTTGCATTTCCCTTTTGAACTAATTTGCATGACAGTTATTGTGGGCAAATGCATAAAGCTATTTATTATACAAAATGTTCACAGTACATTGACCTTTGTTAAAATTACCATAAAAAAGTTTCAATTTATTGTATCGAGTTTGAATTTGAAACTACAGGCCACTTGTTTTTTTTTTTATTGCCATTAAGATCACATACTAGTAGCTATGAGATACAATAAAGACAAGATAATGTGTATAGTATATTTTCTATTCTTATCTGTCTTGTATTCTCTCAAATCCCATATGTAAATACTCTGAACAAGTCATAAGTAAACAAATATACCAATACTGATATGTTTCTTTGTTATTGTGAAACATTAAATGTTGCCAGTGACTTCTACCGTGACAAATTAAAAAAAAAATAACTTATTTGTTATATACTATGTGCCAAATTTCAGTGCCATCTGTTGATGTTCTAGAGATATGTATTGACAAACATCCATACATATAAACTTTTGCACTGATAATATTACTTTCCAAGCAAGCATACATCTATTTATTGAGATTAGTGGACTTTCAGTGGTAACTTATTCGCATACTGCTCGTGGCTTGTAATTTCTTCTTCCCTTCTTGCATAGGAGTTTTTTTCCAATATACTTACCACTTTACCCTTGATAGCATAATAACACATAGCTTTAAAGATATTGTAAATGTATAAAATGATTATCACCACTGTTATGTATACAAATGGATACTGTCATCACCAAAATGGCAAAAACCAAACAGGCACAAAATACCATAGCTTAAACATGTATAGAGGTCAGTTTACAGGTGACATTAATGATGTTATATTGTTGTCAGGTGCAAAGGATGTCGACACTGGGCCGCGGGCGGGGCTACACGGGGCGGCACCACCTGCGCGAGCCGCGGCCGGGCACGGAGCCCGACGAACGAGACGCACGCAGCCTCGCCGACTTTTGCCCAAGGACTACAGGTAAACAAGCTCACTATCTTAATTACTGTTTTTGAAAGTGTGTAATTTTTGCAGTGGTTAGCATATCTACTAGTTTTTAACCAAGACTTTGTCTACATGGTGTTTATAAAAATACATTGTAAAATGTGTATTCTTTCAAAAAACATTCTCCATCTGTACAAAATTTCCTCTACATCCATGCAGCCGTACTGTAGATACAACCTAACAAACATCCATCCATCCAATCTTGGGCATTTTTAATATTAGTAATTAACAATTTCAGATCCAACGAAAGTAGACATAAATAAAGTAGAAGTAATGTCGAAAGACGGCGATATAGATAACAAAGAGGATATGGATTTAAAACCTGTCAAGCTGTGCCGGGGCGTTGACGACGAGGACCCTGGAGTCAAGGAATTGATGCACATTGATGAACAGTTTCTGCCACTGCTGGCTTTGGTAAGTGACATCTTTAATTACTAGCATTCTGTACACTCAAGCTGCAAGGTTTAAACTTGTATTACACATTTAAAACTTTCGTGAGACATTTCACTATACTACTTATAAAACGGCTTAACTCACGTGGGAATCAGTGTCGGTACCGACTAGTTTCGAGCCCATCGGGAGCTCTTCGGGGTGAGTGGGATTGGTACAGTAGCGCATTTGTTTAACCTAGTATCAAAATTACTTTATGATCAGTTTAGGAGTTTCAGAGTAGAAATATTGTTTGTCATGTCAAGAGATACTGTATAAAACATCTCATGTTGTAAACCTATGTAAATGCAATAACATTTTAATTAAAAAAAAATTAATTGCCATGATAATATTGTTGATTATTGAGTTGTCAAAGTATTTTATTTGTAGTGATGTGAAAAATGTGTGCAAGTAATGTAAATGAACTCTGTAATACTGAATTAAAATCTTGTAAATGACAGTTTGATGAGCAGATTGATTTATATGTAGAATGTTGTAATATGTAACGAGATTTTGGCACACTTTTCACGCTTAATTTCTATTCATGCTTTACCTTTTGTTTACTCAAAACTATTTTAAGATTTTGGTAGAACATAATTTTTTATTTTTCAGTTGGAACAATTCTCTCCGGGCGAAGACGGGATCCAGTTCAACAGGAAACTGCGCAACTTTGAAACAACAGTGTCTAACATGTGCACAGATGAGACAAGATTGCAGTAAGTTTTATATAATTGATTACTACCTCCATTTACTGAGTTTATTGAAAAAAAATAACAGACTGATAAAATGCTACACCATGTAAATATTTTTTTTTTATTTCAGTATGGCGTTCGCCTCGTTCCGCGCGGCGGCGCTGCAGAGCGCGGTGACATCACGCAAGCTGGCAGCTGTTGGAGCATCCTTCACCCGCCAGCAGCGCCAGCAGCTGCTGCGGGGAGCCCTGCTGAACGTTGTCATGCAGGGCACATTCACCAGTAAGTAACCAGAAAATTGAATCAATCGCAATCAAATCAACCTAAAAACTCGACGAAGATGCACTAAAGTAGTTGGTATTTTTGGTTGGTTGGTAGACATGATTGTCAATTGTTACGCCAAATATTTATTATAGAATAATGTAAATCGAAAAATAACTGTAATGCAAATTAAGTGTTTTTTTATGTTTTATTTCAGAATTAGATGTTCTGGAACGATCCAATCCTCTGTACTTGATAAATGCCGCCAACCTCATGGGCGATTATTTTGCCGGTGAGTAATTTTTTTTTATGTTGCCATAGACAATAAACTGTAGAGTTTTTGCTAAATGTTTTTGTATGAATGCTAATTTTCAGAGGCACGGCTCTGCAATGGGAATAAAGTGCACATCTTGGCGAGTCCTTTGCTCCAGTATATGAGAGCGTTGTTGGCCTCCGATGACGTCCGCGCACATCGCAGTCTTGCAACACAGGTACAATGCTTAACAAATATCGTGACGACTCCAAACTTCGTATAAGTCGCCACTGGCAACTTCATTAGGTGTAGCGGCGTACAGGGACTTGCGTATCGCGCGGATGACCATGAGCCGTTCAGATATTTATACAGACAGATAATTAATCTAACCATAGACAAGAAGAAAGAAAAGACATGATTTAACTTCTCTATTATTTATTTTAATCTTTTTCTTTCCAGCTCATGCAAAACGGTCGAGAACTTCTATCCGTTATGTCACACGAACTCGACGAACTGTCCATATCCATAAAGCTGCGTCTGCTCACCCCGCCACCAGTCAACATCATATGGCTCCTTCTGTCAGCGGACCTGTGCCTCAACAAGTTCCTGCCGCTACCCAACACGCTGCAGCAGTTCTACGCCGCGCATCTAGACCTGAGCAACGAGGAGAGCTTCAGCGAAGTCAGCTATGGATCCTGGAAGAAAAGCCCCGAGAAGGAAGAGTATAGATCCGACGGCAGCTCTGATGTCAGCACTGACAAAGTGGGACAGAACCTATCGCAGGTCAGCCTCAACCACGACGATGATCCGAAGCCTAAATTAAGACCAATATTAGGCGCAGGAGCTGGACTCCTAAGACAGGAACAAGCATTGTCCCAGGAAACCTTTGATTCAAGAGTTGCGAAGACGAGTCTGTCCAAAAGATACGATTTAAACTCATGGAGACAGGCTGAGGAAGAGAAACAAGAAGAAATTATTGAACCAATGTTCAACCCCAACGTGCTGCCGCCCAATCTGCAGCAAACTTACCCAGTCACAGTACCTGATTACCCACCTCCCACTAGATTTAATTACCAAGATAATTACGCGAATTACCTGCAACAAGGTGACGGCGCCTACATACAGAACCAATACTCCAGCAATCAAAGCTATACCTCTCAAGGGGACTTCGTACCTCAGTACACAGCGGAACCACCTAAACCTAACCCTGAAAGAGTCAACAACGAAATACAGAAGACGAGCAGTACAAGGAAACCTGTAGAGAACTGGCGCAAAGAAAAGACCGATATTAAAGAAGACTCAAATAAGAATAGGCAGCGGAACTGGTCCAGGCAACGGTCCAAAGATAATGTCAACGATGATGAAGAAAAGGGCGAAAAGTACCGTTCTGTTTCCAGAAGCTCGCGCGAGTCCCGGCAAAGTACCACCGGCTCTAGAATGAACCGACGGAACAGTGGAGACAGCCAGGACCAAGGCAACTCGGGGAAGACTCCGCCCCGGAGACATGTGACCGAGGTCCCCAGGAACCAGAAGTACTGGGACCACGACGATAGATGCGACAAGGATTATAACAGTTAGTGATGTAGAAAATTGAGTGACGTGTGAAACAGTGAGTCAGTGATGCCAACTTAAAAACAATGTGTCAGCAAAAACTACACGATAAATCCGTGCAGGGTGAATGTTGTACGAACCGCGTGTCTCATTTCGGGTAACAAACATTTTCGATTTTTAAATAACGGCAACCCTGATGGAATGTTTTTAATCTGTCTAGTTCCGGTCTAATTTAATATTACGGCCGCACAAATTATTTAGGAAATTATGTACATTCGCCTTGGAACATGCTAAGGTAAGAATGAGGTGCTTACAGACTGTGTTTATATAAACACTAGACTAAACTTTTAGATAATCTCCCAACTTTATATATTAATTTGTGGAAGTTTTAATTAAATTGTGTTGCAGTAATTGGTCCACGTGTATGTCACAAACAAGCTAGAGATTTAATTTAATACATTTTTGTAAGCAGTGTAATGAATTGTGGTTTATTCATTGTGTATATAAATTTAAGGTACATGTCTAAACCGCTTGATATTTGGTGTAGTTGTTAATTAGATTTAATGCATTTAAAATTATATTTGAGGTTAGGTAATTGCGCTTGTATGCGTCAAAATGGCGGCAGAAAAATAGGAAGTCCAATATGATATGAATTATGAACAAATTTTCAAATTAGAGCACCGTGTGTTCATTTTATGTGTGGTCTAAGGACATTTGAATGATTATCGTTTATGTATTTGAACGTTTTGGCGGTAAACGCTAAACATTTGGAATGACAGGAGTCTGGTACTCGGCTGTCATTTCCTAATATTTGTACACATTTAAGGCATAAGGCAAGTACATGTCCTGGAGCTAACAAAGAATAATAACGTACACAATTGTTTTGCTTCTACAGCTTTATCTATTCTGAGTTTTACGTACATTTCTCTTACGGCCGAAACTAATGAACAATTCGAAAAATCGATTTCAAGATTTAATTGCTTTGTAACATAGGAATAGACTAATCCAACATACCATAGACAATGAATATGAAATGTTCGTCGGTGACATATTCCAACTCCTTTTTTAATAGTTTGGCAGTAATTGTTACTTTTTAGAAATAAATCTCAATACGTTTTTGGTGTTCACCCCGTTTTGTTTCGACTACAAGCATAGGTCACTGTACTCAAGTACCTTACTGGACTTTTGGGTCTTTGTCACCTACAAGAATTATTTACTTCAGGACAATGCCCCATGTGAATTGATGGTGACTAGGAAATGATTTAATATTAAATTTCTTGTGTTTAAGTATGTAGTGTTTAGTTCTAATTAATTTATTAATAAAACCGAGTAACAACATAATAATTTTTCTATTAATTTGAATGTTTACAAACTACCAATGTTTGCAAAGTAAAATAGTGAAAAAAACTGTATGTGCTAAGTACCTTTGCTACAAAAAAAAGTTAACGTCGTTATGTTGGCAATATTGTGTTGACAGTTGAAAGTATTTTCGATTTTTAAATTAAATCAATTAGCGGCAAAATTACAGACTAGTTTTTTATAAAAAATTGTCACGTGTATCGTTTATTATTATAGCAATTATTACGCATTGGTGCCTTAATTATTTCTCAAAGTAAAAACGTCCAGTGCCTTGTTGATCTACCTGTAAACATTAACGGAAATAAATTAGCGTTTTGATAAATAAAAAAAAGCAATGAGGGCGACGAAATTGCAATATAATCAATGTTTTCATGAATTTTATTATAATAATTGGTACTTTATTTGTACGATATCAAAATGAACATCAATTTGAAAATATTTAAATGCTATTATGAATTAAATTTTTAAAGGTACTAGTTAGTGGAAAGTGGTTATTTAGTGCAATATTTTTTTCATGTATCCATGGTATTAGGTTTTTCTTATATGTGACAAACGAACAAGTCACCGGATTTCACTAAAATACGTAATCGAGTAATTACAATATTATCGTAAGTTTACCAAATTTATTTTTAACCGAATTCAAAGTGAAGGAGGTTCTTATTTCGTCTATATTTTTTCTTCCATTTTTATGTTTTGCGCTGGCCATGCATTATTTACCACCAATTAAAAATAAAAACTATTTTTGCTCAATTCTAAATGGAACATATAACATGACGTTTTTACAACAAAATGAAACTACTAAGATCAGTCACGTTAGAAAAATTTGTTATGCATTATTTATTATTTATGCAAATTTGAGCTTACTTATCATTTATTTCCGTCGAAGTAATCAAATAAAGTTTATCACGAAAAATTGATACAAATATATGTTGGCAAGACTGACAATGATACAAAACCATTTGTTTACCTTCTCAGTTAACAAAACGTTTGCAGATTAGATTTACATATATGTGAAATTTGTATGTACCTGTGTAGAAAATATGCACAATTTTTATGCTACCCGTGTGCAATAACATATGTTGTCTGTGACGTCATAGCATTGCGGATTGCAATGTCCAACATTTTAACGAAACACAAAAGTTAATGGACATAAACATGAGTAAGAAGTCTTATGTTATTGTGCTCGCATAGTATATATAGTTATTATAAAATTTGTTAACATTAAGCATGTCTAGAAGCATATGTGAATGAAGCCATGAAAATATTACAAGCTCGGTACGAAAAGTGAAATGTGCTGTCTTACAATTAAAAATGATTTCTACTGACTCCCCTAGATATAAATGGACCTGTATAGGTTCAGTTAATGAAAATGTACCTTAAATTTAGGTGTCATTTATAATATTTTTGATGAGTAAGTTAATGTAAGAAATGTAAATTGTAAGGTTTTTAGTAAATAAGTATGTATTGTCGGAAGCGAACGAAATTTCAATTTTCTTGTGACACATTTCAATGCTCGAGATTATGGAAAACATTTTGGAAGATAAAAAAAAATTGTAACTATTAAATAATGCAATATTTTTTTATTTTATTTTTTTCTTTGACCATAGACTATTATTTTTTATACCTCTTCCGTTCCTTTTAAATTGAATATGCAATATTTTTCTTTATAATGATGTTTTAAACCTCATTTCCCTCTACGCCCAAGTAGTATAAAAGTAGGTTTTAGATTAATTCAAATTTGCTAGTATTAATTATACTATCGTCGTTAAATATACGTTTAGTCATTTTTAAACATAATTTTAAATCTGATTTTCTTATTCCCGCTTGTGTGCACAAGCTATTTTCAATAAAAAATACCGTAAAAGTCGGTCCTGTATTTTCGAAGTGCTATTATAATGCTTATATTTTCGACAGTTCCAAATTCTTCCAAATACGTTTAGTATTTACTTAAAATATTTTACATTAACGTCGTTTTATATCGACCGTAAAAAAATTGATTTTGTAAGTGCCTACTCATAAAAATTAGCAAAATTTACTATGGCTAAAAATGTGGTAGATTTTATAAAGACGTCACAAAGTTATAAAGAACGCGGCAAAGATCGCAAAGAACTGCCCTGATCACTGTTCAGGCACAATAACATCGTGACGTCAGAGCGGTCGGATCCAAAATTTTCAATCGAACAGCGTACTTACTAGGTTGGTTTGTCCAATAAATATTTTGTTGTGCAGGAGTAACCTGATCCACTTTTTTTTTTTATTTCGTTAACATTTGACATAACAAAGTTCATTAATTCTGTCGGTGCATACTGCTTCACTGGAAAATATGTAACCTTGATTAAATGAAATATAATTTCTATAAGTTCTTTTATTCACGCCCCAAAGCAAAGTCAACATAATTTAGACTGAGTAAGGAATAAAGGATTAAAAATTAAACAACAAATTTAAATTGATTTAGAATATATATTTTTAATACTATTAGATTTTTAGACACATTTTATAACAGTCCGTCAGAAAATCAACGTATAAAAATAACAAAAGAGAACCTAACAATCAGATACTTATATTTTTATATTATATAATAAAATAATTTCGTACAATTAGTGTTTAATCCTTAAATTAAAATTATTCCGTAGCCGTAGACGAAAACTTCATTTTGAATCTAAAATAGTGAACCAAATGACCACCAAATATTAGAAAACGGCTACGAACTAAACATCGATAATGCCGCTTAAAACTATTTGACAAGTGTTTTTTTTTCACTTCTGACACTTGTCATTTTTTTTATTATGCTTTGTATAGTAACAAGATTCCTTGCAAAGATCAGCCAGAAGGAAAGCCAGATATGAAATTTCATCAAAGCCTATTTTAAATCGTGAGAGATTATTTTTTTATTAATTTTTTATCTTGAACATTTCATTTATTATCTACAAGATGTCATTTAAACTAGACGAAGTATTTATCAATACCATGATTTTGACGAAATACTTTAGAACATATAAGCTATACTCTATTATTTTTTTATGCATTTTAGGCCAAGTAAACTACTTATTGATTGAATTCAAGCGTCAAAGCCGAAAAAATTTTTTCGATTTTGTCGCTTGTTTCATACAGTTATCATAGTGCTTATTAAGATTTAAAATCTCACTAACAAATACATAAATGCTTCATTTCGATTTTACACAAATAACAATGAATTTCTAAATCGTAATAATAATATCATTCGATTAATGTGAACATATTAACTGGTCTTATTTCAAACGGCGCCAAAATCTAATCGTAAGTAGGCCCTTTAGTGTTTTTTCTGGCAAGTGTTTTAAGTTTTATATATTTATTTATCTACAACTATCTTACACAAAGTCATCCTAGAGATTTACAAAGGGCGCGGATGTGTCGAAAGCAAAATCGCAATGGAATGATGTAGTTCAGAAATTAATAAACCAGTTCAGTATAAGAAAAAAGACGTAAGAAAATTAAATAAATCTAAAGTCGCTTTACATTATTCAAAATAAAAATGTAAGGTCAGTGTGCGTTCTGAAATCGTTAATAAGTTTTAAGACAGGACTATTAATTTTTTTATGTTGGTACAATTACTGAATGGAACATGTAATGGGGTGAGTGAGGAGATAGTTCAGCAGCACAGGCGTTCCGGCTGCTACCTCGAGCTCTAAGCCGTCCTCCTCGTCCAGCGGGTCCGAGGAGATCGACATCTTCTCCTTGGAGTCGAGCAGAAGATCAGTCGATGTGTTGTCACCGGCTACAGAGTTCGTAAATACCTGAGAAATGTGTAATGTTTTGTTACCGTTCCGTACTCTATGCTATTAATTTCTGCGTTACTTAATACAAGCTAGCAGCAGGTGCAAGTAACATCCAAGTAGTAAGTAGTTTACATCACGTTAAGGTAGCCACCACAAACAAAATGAGGGCATATTTAAGTAGAGAGTATTATAGAATAAAAGTATATATATATTTCTACCTCATCGTCAGAATCGTCATGATCATGCTCAGCGACAGGTTCAGGGTGGATGGTGTACCGCGGAGTGTACTCGCTTTCGTCAGAACTGTAGTCCTCATCGCTTTCGTCGCATTCAAAATATCGACTCTGGAAAACGTTAACAAATACATATAACAGTTTATTTATTTGTTCTTTTTGACAATCATAATTAGTTTGAAATAGGGCAATTACTTATTAAAACGATTAAGAATAAAAAAAATGCTTTCGATATTATCTTAGACGATTTTCAGTAGAACATGCATAAAACGAAATATAGACTCAAAGTACCAACATAATGAAATACAAGGCACGTCAAATTCCAAACTCAAATGTCACTGTCACAAATAAAAGCAATAATTTGTAACAATGACAAATACATCTAATCGTCTTTGAATCATTAATATTCATTCCAAACAAAGGAAAGGGAAGCCGTGATACGTAACATGTGTGATTTTAAATCCTATTTATACTGAAATGTAAAAACTGCACATCGCTATATTATCCAAGGACGACGTGTTTAACAATGTTATACTGGATTTTGTTACAACGCGAATTGTAATAACATTTTAGTAAATTACCATGGCTGCAGCGTTGGCAAACGATTCGCCCAAGTATCGCAATAGCTTAATATGCTGTAGCCCGCGCAGCGCTGATGTCACCACGAGAACTGCTTCGTCATCATCTACCTCAGGATGTGTGTCAGCAGACGAGAGCTACGACTCGAATTACGTTCCGAAATCGATAGCTAACAAGAAACTTAAAATCCACAGTTCAGCGACGCGGGACGAAGTAGAAAAAGCTATCAAACAATGCAAAGAACTCGTTTTGAACAGTCCTCAATGCTCCGAGGAAAGGAAATGGCTTGTCAGATATTTAGTAGAATTGAGGTTGCGTTTGGAGGATTTAAAAGACAACGACGGCGAGCAAAGAGTCAAGGTATCTATAAAAGGACACCACTTTGAGCAGCAGTTGAACCCTAGTAACAGAAAACAGTATTGTGATCATTGCAGTGGAGTTATTTGGAGTATAGTCCAGTGTTCATACATCTGTTCTGACTGTGGATACTTGTGCCATTACAAATGTGTTGATGATATATGTAGGATGTGTGCACATGTTGTGATGACAGAGAAAGGTCAATTTGAAATGAACATCTGCCCGGAGAAAGGTCTGTCCGCGCAAGATTACAAATGTGCAGAATGTCAAACTGCATTAACATTTAAAGATTCATGGAATGAACCGCGATTGTGTGACTACACCGGATTGTATTTCTGTGCCACGTGCCATTGGAATGATCTGTCTCCGATACCAGCGAGAGTTGTACATAATTGGGACTGGGAGAAGCGATATATCTCGAGAATTGCTTACCAAATGTTAACGTTATCTTGGACAAGGCCATATATAGATGTTGAGAGTGTAAATTCTAAATTGTTTAGTTTTACCGCTGAATTGGAGTGGGTGCATAAAATGCGGAAGGATCTAGAATGGATGAGAAGGTACCTATGTGCGTGTGTCGAAGGCAGCTTATTACTGTCTCCATTATTTATCCAATTAGGAGACGTAAATAAGAAATATAGTATGTCACATCTGCAGGCTATCAACGATGGTACGTTAGAAACACAACTGACAGAGTTAACAGAAGTTTGCAGGTCACACATTACGAACTGTGCTCTGTGTTCGGGTAAGGGATACTTGTGTGAGATATGCAGCAATAACGAGATATTATATCCCTTTGACAGTGGCGCCATCATGTGTGAGAAGTGTAACTCAATGTACCATAGAGGTTGTTGGCTTAGAAAAGGACAGAAGTGTCTTAAATGCATGAGATTGGAAGACAGAAAGAAGGTTAAAGAACAAGCAGAGAATGTCGACTCACATCTAGAATATGACATTGACAAATTTGTTGAATAAATACAATAGACAATTGCAATAGATTTGTACATAATGTTAAATCCCTTTTATGTATTCAAATAAGTTTTAACTTTATTATTATAGCTTAAAGTACATAATTGTAATGCAAGAATATATAATGTGATAGGACAAATAAATTAGGCACGGTGCTGTATGGATGAAGTAAAGCTTTAATATTAATAATGTCTTGAAAAATTTTTAAAATTCTGTGATTTAAAGTTGCTGCTTGAATAAATCTTTTTATTCTATACTATCTTTTATTGGATGGGACGAGGATCACATACAGTGGATATTGGGTAAGAATTGTCCAGCATTGGGCAGACAAAGACTGGTGATATCGTTTATACCCCCTGTATAAAACATGTAATTTGCAATTTGCATACACAACTCACAAACGTGCTGCGTTCACAATTTTTCGGTGACATATTGAAAACTAACCGTCGCTCACGACTCCGTCCGCGAATAATTTAAACAGACTTAAAATAGTGTTCGTCTTGACTATACTACATCTGTACTTAATTTTATCTACATTCATAGAGCCGTACTGGAGATACTTTCTAACAAATACCCATCTTGTCTAAAGTCTAGACCAGCGGTCGTTAAAACGTGGCCCGCGCTAGATATATGTGCGACAACCTTTCGAGTTATATACATGTTTCGAAGAAAAAGAATTTTTTTTTATACTTTTTAAAGAAGAGGGTGTAACGAGTTATAACAGCTCATAAAAAACTGAATATTGGTTGTGTCAAATATTCTACAAATGTGCGGCCCGCAGTTAAACATCACATTGTCCTATTCGGCCCTTGGATAGAAAAGTTTGACGACCACTGCATAAGACTTTGTTATTTATAATATTAGTATGATATTTGACGTTCGGGAAATGTAAACATGCAGTTGCAGTTGTATTTTGCATACTTCCTGCAATACTATGATAACGCAAGGTCACAGCAAGTACCGCGTGCGCGTGTGCTCTATTTATAGTGATGTTCTAATTTGTTTTAACCAGTTCAACTGCACGACCGCACTATCGATACGTGCTTCCTTATTTGAATAATAATTGCATTTATTTATAAGAGAAGATACACGCTTATCATAACATACGTGTGTTTAATTGATTAATTGCTGTCGCCTGCTATTTCGTCCGTGTGGAATTAAAAATAAAAATTATAGAAACGTGTACACGAATTCCGTCATCATCAACAGCCCCTGTCTGCCCACTGTTGGACATAGGCCAAATTTCATACAGATTTGTTAGGTCGTTATAGATTGAACTGCTTATAACCATCTATTATAACTTATTCCTCTGCCCAAAGCCACCGCTCTACGCCTTTTTTACTGTAAGACGGCCATAAGTTATCAGCAGATGTCAACTAACACTTCGTTCCCTTAGTCTACATGCTGCTGATTGTTTTTTTTACTTTTTTTCTTGTATTTAAATGTAAATTACAACTTAATCGTATTATAGTAATATTCGAAATCAATGAAATTGACAAAATATATTTACACATGTTACTGCCTGATATCATTTATTTTGGAAAAATGTCTCCTTTTAATATGTCTGTAATTAAATCGTCATAAATGTAAAATTGTATGGGTGGGTTCGTTAATATACCTTATTTCAATTGAATTCGAATGCTCAAAGTTTTTGCCGTCTCAATTCTCCTCACCTGACAGTCGAGACAGCGGCACGACTCCCTGTAGGTACAGTGTGTGAGCGCGCTCTCCAGATGGCGTAGATACTGCACTTGGTCCGACTCCAGGCGAGGCTTGCGACGCGCCAACGAGCCCAGGAAACTCAGCAGGGAGACACGACGGGGCTTGGGCTTCGGCGGCTCGCTGGACGTGATATACTTTACATTAACAAAGTTGTCAGTCTAATTGCGTCTGGAACGAAACTAAACTGGCCAAGTTCATTGTTCATTTCTGATTGATTTTCTGTTATTAAACTATTAAAACTTTCGTGAGATATTTCACTATACTACTTATAAAACGGCTTAACTCACGTGTAAATCGATGTCAGTACCGACTAATTTCGAGCCCATCGGGGGCTCATCTTCAGGGTGAGTGGGAACGGTACTATAGCGCGTTCGCGGCCCGTCACACACGTGAGTTAAGCCGTTTCATAAGTAGTATATTGAAATGTCTCACGAAAGTTTTAATAGTTTTAAAAGATTGTTTGTTTATTTTGCCGTTTGTTTGACAAGTAATTATTAATCAGAGTAAAATAAGCACGCGCCAAATAGACGTAACAATGTTTATATGTTACCTATGTGTAACCCGAGTCGCGGCGACAAGCTGTTGTGGCTGGTTCTAATTGTTGACATAACAATTCGTTGATAGTCATTACTATCATCCTTCATATTAATATTATAATACGAAATTTTTTAATACATAATAAGATAAATGCAAAATACGTAAACGGTACTGCATTAAAATTTGTCACACATATCTGGAATAGCGGGGCGGGGGCAATTTTTTTAACACCGCACAAAGTCACGTTTGAATGCTGGCCATTAATAAATGCGTTTATATTATTAAGAACAACAAGACCTTTATGAAGTCTCCATATATCGAGGTACATGCTTTATAGAGGACGTGTAAGAAAGGGGACCGATATCTTTCGATATGTATTCCGATTCAATTGCCATGACGCTAATAACTCCGTACAAGTAGGTACTGTGAAGTTAAAAAGTTTAATATTGTCATGAATTCAGCAAGTTTTTAATATTTTGACAATACTCGTAATTGTTATAAATTAGTAGAGTAGAATGGAAAATTACGCAATTGCTGTACTTGATAGTTTTATCCGAAACAACTAAACATAAGTCACTTTGTCTGGCAGTGTACATGCGTCGGCGGTGTATAAATACTGTGATAAATTGAAATTTATTTAGCGTTGCATCGCGCGCCGATTCCTTTGTTCGTTCATGATGAAATTTAATGTTTCCGTAGTCGTTCTTATAAACATTGTACCATTGTGTGCACTTTTATTTATTTCCACTCACCGCTGCAATATTTACCCGAAACGAGATGAGTTAATCACAGCGATAATGTCTTATTACTAACGGATTGGTCGGTTCCGAGGAGACCTCTGGTGGGGATATATGTGAAATGACAACATATGGTGAAACTTAACAATCCCTACAGTCGGATGGAGCTAGTAGCTGCCGCCGGGATGGCCTAGACCGTCGCTGTACCATCGTAGTTTAAAAATTTTTACTTTGCATCCAATGTGATAAATTTTTTCTTTATTTTTTTAAAGTACAACATTATATTTCAACGTAGTTTATCTATTTATAACATAAAAAAAAATATTCATCGTGTCGTAAACGTAGGTTAAAAAAATGTCATGTTTAATTCAATTTCTCACCTGTGACCAATGACCCTAATGTAAAAAGTCATTGATGTATTCAGCATCCGTTATGATTCTACGAGTTTGTTGTTTCGTTTTAAATAATATTGACATAATATAAATATTAAGTTACAAAGGATACGATCTATCTGTCACAATTACCTTATAGTACTTTCTAGGCCCGTGTTGTTTGAACTCTTATTATGTTTAATGTTAAAAAAAGATTTTTTTATTTAATTGACTTTGATTTGATTGATTAAGTTATTAAGGGACTTACAAATGTAAGCAGCTACCTAAACATTTGAGAAGTATTTTGAACATCGAATACATCAGAGCTAGAGTTAAAAATGAAAATAGCTTTTGTGGAATTTCATTAGCTTTCTTTCAAGTATAGAGCAAGCTTTACAAGCGTCGTCTTTACCTTTATCTATATATATAAAAATGAATTGCTGTTCGTTAGTCTTGCTAAAGAGAACTCGAACTCGAGAACGGCTGAACGGACTTATCTTATCTTGGTCTTGGAATGTTCGTGGAGATCTAAAGAAGGTTTAAAAGGTGAGAAAAATTAGAAAAACTCCCGTGATAGCCTTAAAAATAGCCCTTTTCCATTTCCCATTCAAGCGTTTTTTCCGATGAGGAAATGTTTTTTTTTGTATTACCTAATAAATTTAAAAATCCGTTTATTTATTGCCTTTAAGAGGAAACAGAGTTCGCGGGGTCTGCTAGTAAGTGAATATAGCTGACAAACAGACGTAATGCTGCCTTCTACTTATCACTTCAGTAATCTACTATTGCAACAGTCTATCAAATAGCTTTAACATCAAATATTTTAGTTACTGGCTCAACCACTGTTACACTGCATTCTCATAAGCGCGGATGTCTCGATTCCAAGTGCAAGCAGCGAAGCGTAACTAATGGATTTTACCGCATCCCCACTAACCGTGTACTGTGTAGTTTGTCAAATGAAGCAATTACATGTCTGCGAGAATGTAATTTTACATTTTGAAAATCGATTCAAGGTAGGCAATATAGATCTGGAAATGTGCTTAACTATGGGCAGCGGTAACTTCGCTGCATTAAAAAAAAACAAGCTCCTTGTTCGACTGACATCTTGTAAAACAGTTTACAGTCAATTACAGTTCAAGTATAAATTTGGAATTTAGAATAAACAAGTTTGAAATGGTGTATAGTATGCAATAGATTCATGAATTTCGATAGTAATTTAATTATAGTAATTAAAAAAAACAAAATACATTTAACTATAGTTCTATTTCGGTTCAAGTTACATGACCTGTTTAGATCTTTACATACTGAAACAACGTGATCCAAACCAATAACAATGTATTTGTTTAAAAACATTTCTAATGCTATGTTTAAAGTGTTCTAAATAAGTTACTGTTTTCTCAACGCATGCAAGGAAATTGTACATATAAATAGTTAACTTGACATCCGCTATAATAGAGAAACTGTTCATTTGCTGGCCTTTAAAATGTTGTTTCCAGAAAAAAAAATCAAACAAAAACAAATGAAGACTATACGTACTATCGTCTTCTCACATTTCGTAAATTCATATATCTATATTATGATTTGAATTATTTAACTCTCTCCTTATTAGTTTGCTGCGGCTTAATATACTTCAGTGAACAGTTTCTGCTTCAAGTGATAAATTGCGAGCGCTAACTTGAGACGCGGCGTAGCTTCAGATGCTTCGGGCGTGTGGTGTTGTTATAACAAGCGTAACTAACACCTAACATGCAGTAACATTAATTGCTACAGTTCCGCATCACATAACAAACTGACAATTCTGTCCGTAAAGAAAATTATATTATCTATAAAAAAAAAACAAATTCCTTCGTCAGCTTATTTTAGACTCCGTATAAGGGAAGAATATATTCGAAATTCAAATTCAAAAAGAAAGGACATTTGTCGTCTTGTACGGAAACTAATAAAAAATGTTATCTACAGGGGTCCTATATTAAAACTCCCATGCAAATGTTGATCGGACTACGCATCGTATCCCTGTCAATATATCTTGGCTTCGCTCAACTTTCGCCTTGAAAATCTATCTATTAAAATATACTTGATCTATTCGTCATAATGTTAGTAATCTCGTGACTCCCTTCTTAATTATGTTACTTTTCACACAATCCAAGAGATGGCTCTCACGTCTACACTTCACATTCATGTACAGACCGCAGTATGCAATAAAAATGCAGCTCGTAAATATGAAATCAGTCCCTTCCCCGGTTATTATTATAAACAATTGTTGGTCCGCCAAGCGTAACAATATTTATAATGGCCGGCAGATAGGTACCTCAGTAATAGCCCCGCGTGTCCCCTGAGATGATTACTCCAATTGTCTATCTTTTTATATGAATTGTCAGTATATGTTGTAGATATTAAATAATGTATGGAAAATAGTCTTTGATATATCCAGAACCTTAATTCATACTAGATTTAATTCTATTTTAATAAATTAATACCATGGCCGTCTCTATGCAAGTTTTTTTTTCACGCGAGGTACATTTATAAAAGTAAAAAAATGAAACTTTTTATATATTTCTTGAAGTGTTCCTTCAAGAAAAATGTTTGAATTTACTTTTACTTTTTAACAATAGATGGCGCGACCTGTTAACTTTGGCGCAGATTGTATTGCTACGAGTCGAGTTACGGAAAGATTTTACAATGGTATTTGTAAATTATTTAAGACTCGTTACTAAGGAATAAAACTCCCTGTTCATATTTATAGTTAACTTTCGTATTCTCGTTATAGTTTTCTTAAACTGTTGTTATTTGGTCATGACCCTATTATGTTCAATATATTAATTTGTTACGTCATAAAAGTTAAATAAAAAAATTCTTCCTCAGTTTCACTAAGTAATGTAAAAGTCGATATTGAGAGCGTACAGCCTAATTAATATAAATTAATAATAAATCTTTAACAATCTTAAAAATAATATAAAAAATATTTTACATGAAATATAATAGATGGAGCCTGTTTAAAATTTGTAGCAGATCATAAAATATTTAAAAAACTATGAGAATAAAATTATTATGTATTTTTATTAGCGTGCGGTTGTATGTTTAAAAATTTAATCTTTGGCTTACAATAATTATTTAAGTCAAATGTATGTTGCTAGTAACAAAGAAATTTGTTTTACTAATTACAATACTAGGGTTTCTGATTGCATTGAGTTACTTTAACACTGACAAGAATAGATTTATCAAATAAATTTTATTTCTTAATTTTTAGTTTATCGTAATATAAATATGCAAAGAATCGCATTTTACTGTAGATGTTTTATAGTTAAAGATTTTTTTTAGTGTGAAAAATAAAAGGAGCAATTCGCTTAAAAATGAATCGTTAAACGAATGTACATTAAAAATGTATTTCAATATAGTAATCATAGTTAGTCATCTTACTTTTGGGCAATAGTGTTCTATTTTTATTTAAATAATTAAAATTTAAACGAATGAAAATATTTTAAACCTCGCGGTATTTTTATTTAATTGTAATCATTAATGTAGAGCAAGGTTGGTGCGTTCCACTCTGTTAATATAGAACAAAATAACTTGCCACGCAATGTCAGTGTTTACCAAGTGCTCGCCACTATCGATGCACTCACAACATCTTATGTTAAAGGATTTGAGTACACCAATCGGCGTGTAAACATGTATACTTTGACTACATTGAAAATGCAACTAAAGAATTCAATTCCCATTTAAAATTGAACCATAAGATACTTGTTGTAAGGGCTATATTAGCGTGTTTATAAATGTCACCGAAATGTGTAAGGCAATAAAAATGCTTTTAATATCGTCCTAATCGAAGCACTTTAGTCCACATCTCTGTCGTGCTGTACATTTTCCTTATATGTCTTTCCTTGTTCACATATTTGCGTACACAGAACATACACGTTTGCAATTGTACTCACATTGTTTCATTAGAAAGATATCGTTTTCTAGAATACACTTATATAGGTCATGGTATTTATAAATGTTATTTTAAGTTAAATAATATGAATTTTCAGTCAAATTCAGGATAATATACAGTTATGTAATAACTCTTGTTAATATAGAAAAACAATGTTTAGTTTATCAGCGGACCTCGTCTCTGACCCACTGACCCACTTTGCCGGCAGAGTGGCAACCGCTTGAAGCGCCCGCGACCGCCTCTGAACTAGTACAGTCGTACACAACACACTCGGACGAACTTCTCATTAACTTGCGAACTAACGAATACGTTTTTTTTTTACTGTTCACCTCCCATGCTTATAATTACAAACCAAATGCAATAATTAAAGACATTCTAACGAGCGTCAACCCTAATAAAATAGATATAGGGTTGAAATTAATATGTTCTGTTATATTTAGGGTTGACACATAATTTTATAGCTAACGATCAAGTTGAAATGCACATGTTTAAAATAGTAAATATAAAAGTGGATAATAATTTGAATGCATTGTTAGTTAGTCAATTAGTCATGCGTTGGAACAAAACGAATTTCATTTAACCTAGTTCGTATGTGACCACGTCGGGCTGGCTTCTCCGCGATCAAGGTACGACTTGTTCGGCTTTATCTTATCTATGCGCTAAATCTTTTCACTTACAATTCACTGATTATTCCTCTCCACATTACTAATGGAAACCTAATATTTATATGTCCGAGGCCTATGTTACACTATGTATGCTTTTTGTGAGAGCTCGTTTAACTTAGATAACTAAAAGGAAAAATTAGACTTACTGCATTGAATTCTGGTATTGATTTAGTCACATTTGTACCATTCATTTAAATATAATTAGTTGGTTATTCACGTATTAAAGTTAGTCGCATCATTTTGGAAGTTTTGTTTCTTGATTTTTCATCACTTTTGAGTATCATTCATTAAATAGAAAAAATGAAATTTTTCAAAATTTTCGGAAAATTAGATGAGCTCTTAAAAAAAATTAAAAACCTTAAGTGCTTGTCTTGTATAAAATGTACATTTTATATGCTGCCATTTTTCTATTTAACCGACGATATGTTATTAAATAAGTAAGTGTATTATAGTATTGTATGATGGAGGTAATGATATATATTATATTTTTGTTCACTGTGTCCACATTCATATATGGGCCAATAAAAATAATTCGTATGTCGGTCGGGCGGGGCGCGCTGACCTGGTATCCTCGTACTCGCCGCTGGCGACTGTGACATACTTCTCCCTGAAAATTTCCTAATTTAACTGCAACGTGAAATTTCGAAACCCAACTAAAAATACATATTATATTGAAAACAAAGAGCAACTATGACAAAATGTGTTGTTGATTTAAAACAATGCATTTTGTGATACCTACGGAATACGAAAGCTAAAGTTACGAAATTATGAAAACTTGAGCGAATGTTTATTCTGAAACTACTTTGAATTTCACAAACACATCACAGGGTACCTTTTATTAGTGAACGTTTTCATTCAAAATAACTGCAGATCTAGTAATAGACCGATCGGAATAGACGCCCCCGTGAAACTATAACTACAGCGAAAACTAAACCATTGTCGGCTATAATTGCCTAGACTTTAAATTATTTGTTTAAACGAAATGACTATATTCTGTTAAATGTTGTTACCGAACACGTACTATTCCTTTTATTTTAGGATAGATATGACAATACAGAGTCCTGGAATGGCGGCGACGGACAGGTCGACGCAGCGTGGGTAGGCATCCCGCAAGATGGACCGATGATCTGGTTAAGTTTGACGGCGGCCGAGGACCGATCGTCGTGGCGATTTTTGGGGGAGGCCTACGCTCAGCAGTGGGTGAC
>JAODUI010000011.1:5229065-5272127 GCA_027563995.1 Papilio gigon | reverse complement strand
AAAACCAACTACGATGTAGACAATGACGAATCCAGTATGACAATGAATCAGGTTCAAGATAATTGTCATACTGGAGTCGTCATTTTGATGCAAGCACAAAAGGTTTTAATCAATTAACAAATCAACTAATGTAGCTTCTCATATTAATCATAAGAATTTCCAGAAATTTCCTATATTAATCACAAGAATAGGTTTAACTCTATATTTACTCTTATCTTTCAAACTTCTATAGAAGTAAAATTAATTATAAAACATTAAACAATATTAACTTTTCATCGATATAACTTGAATATGAAATATAGAATATCTCTGACAGGCAGCGCTCTGCGCGCCGCCCGGGGAGGGATGGGGACGGGAATCTTATATCATTGTAATTGTTAAGGTGGAGATGTTTGAGACATTAAATGTAATGTATAAATAAATTGTATTTTTAATGCTGAAAAAATCTTAATATCATCATCATCATCAGCCCCTTGTCTGCCCACTGCTGGCCTTTCCCAATCCCACAGTACGCGATACCCAGTCATCTTAACATAAGTCATTTCATTCTCTGAATATCGTATTGATATAGATTGATTTAAAGACGTAAATTGCCTGAAAAAAAAAGTTCGATAGACATTTCACAGTCGAATTCAATGAAAATGGGAAATGATATAAACACGTGATACATTTTATGACGTTTCCTTGTTTAAATTAATAGACATATGTCTGTTTTCAATAAATGTTATTAGTCTTTTAAGGATATAGGTTTGTTATAATTTCTCATTTCTATTGAATTTAACGATACAGTACAGTAAACCATTTAATTATTTAATTCAAGTTATTTTTTGAAATCTCACTTTCAGTATAAAATACAATACAAAAAAGATAATTCTTTATAAGTAAAAAATAACTAAGAAGAGTAAGAAAATATCTTTGGGAATAAATACAGTACTGTTTTATAAAGCTTCGCCTTAACAAAAATCCAGCGAAGCGTAAAGCCTACGTAGAAAGCACAACATAGTTTGCGGTAGAGCAGTTCAGACGAATGAAATCTGCGGATATTAAATAAACTTTGATAAATCATATTAAACATCGCCTTATTTATCATTTAAAATAGCTAGCATTTTTCTTAATTGACAAGGTAACTAAAGTATTCAATCTTGGATGCTATGTTTTTGTTTTGGATAAACGGAGATTAAAATATTAGTGAAGACTTGTTATATTTGGTAGAGATGATATTCCCTAGTCTCATTCGTTCGTATTGAAATGGAAAAATTTGTATATATTAAAAATAAAGAGTCAAAAACTCGATTTGAACCCAGGATCATACATTTCTAATACGTACCTTTGATGTTATAATATATTTACACTTATTTAATAGTTTTAATAATAGTGTTAAAAAATTTAGTCTCTTATTTTGTTAAAAAGGAAACAAATTTATAAATATGAATATAATTTAAAATTAGTATTTGAAAATGTTCCCTGTAACTTTAGTCTTAAAAGCTCCATCTAGACAACATTTTGTAAACTAACTCAGAGGAAATAACGCAGGTAGCGTCCGATAGATGACTTTCTTAAGACCTGTGCTTAAAGCCCTTCCATCAAACCATTTGACTATTGTCAACAAGAGAGGTCGCTTTAAAATGGCAATTAAAAAAAGGCTCCATTTTTAAATTCCTTCTAAAAAAGTAAACGGCGTTATAACTTTAATTCGTTTTAAAGTTCGCGGTGCTGGACTTTTAAACATTATGCTTAAAAGATTTTACGATAAAAAACTAAAAAGAATTAAATTTTACAAAAACTTTAAATAAATTTTGAAAATCAAAATTAAAAAATTAAAAAGAAGAGTTTGTTCCACCCAACATTAGAAACGTATACTGCCATTAGTCCCATCAATCACCTCACACGTAGGAACATAGGGAGGTGACATAGTCGGTTAATACATGCAAAAGAATCTATAAATTTTTTTACAGCTTTTTGTACATGTAAATTAAATAAAAACTGTGCACTGATGGTGAAGTAATATTTCTATTAAGCATATTAGAATATTTGATACATAACAATTAGAAAATACAAGAAATGTTCAGTAATTGTAATTAAAACTCTACATATACTAAAAAAAGATTTATTTATAGGTCAGCTACTTTTTAAGCTTGTTTATAACGAAGTAATACAAGTATTGCTCACTCAATGTGCTAGAGAAGTCCGATAATTCTAAAAATCGTATTGGAATCAATTGGAATTTAAATCTAAAATCAATAACATAGAGGTCGAAGTTTGTGTGGACATACGTTGTGTAAAAATGACGAGTTGTGTAAAAGTGTGGAACATCACTTTGATGATGTCAGATGTTTAAATCGATTCAACGCCAGCCAATCAGAATGCGAGAGCTGAAACACGCTTACGATATTTTTAAGGTCGTCGGTATATATGAGAACCGGCACCTATGCTATCGGGGGAGTCCTAGGCTACACGGTAAGCCGGTGCTGGTGTGAGGGCCGGTCTAATCCTCCGCCACTGAATATGTCGTCGTTATCAATGTCGTCATGTATGGGTATCATATTGAAACGGAATAAAATAAAACAGTTCTTTAAAACTAAAACGAGAGTACTTCTCACAGACACCGATTGTAGCCGCTTCGACTTCCTTTTTGCATTTATTTGAATAACATTAATAGAATTAAATAACCGACAAGCTCGAAAGCCTTCACAAAGATACATTTTTTGGGATTTTTTTTATGTATGTGGGTTTTCTATTTAAATATTCTTACACTAGTATCAGAAACACTTATATGAAGTATTAAATATCAACTTATAGAAAATAAGTCGACATAATTTTGACTTTTAAAGCTCTCATTTATCTTGATTTATTACATTCCTTTGAGACCAAATTTTTAAAGTAAAAAATATTTTTTGAAAGGTTCGTGTAAAAAAATTATAACAAATAAAACAAAAAGAAAGAAGACAAAAAAATTACTAATCAAAAAAAGAGTTATGGAAATTTTCTCAGAAGGTTCTTGTCTAATTTTTTTACATTTATGTACTAAAAAGATAAAGATTGGATAGTTGCCATTTTGTGATGTTACAAAATTGTATTCGTGTACAGTGCCATCTACATTTGCCTTCAAACATTCATTTATTTCTTAAACAAAAATCGTGTATATTTAAACGACATCTATTGGTATATAGACGCTACTATTAAAGAGAATAAAAAACTGTGGAGGCGATTTTCGAAATAAGGCTGTGGAATATTTAAAAAAATGAAATCTTAAATATAAAATAATATTACAAGATAATATCTTATTTTTTTACGCACATTTATAATCAACCAAATAACAAACATAAAAAAAACGTACAAACGAACTAAGAATCAACTTTCTAAAGTCGAGTAATTAATAGTGAAAGTTTATTGTTGTGATCATTGTTTAATAAATAGATATATTTAATCGTTTTGTTAATTCAATAAAAAAAAATCGATACCATATAGGTATAAATTTTTGAGACTAAGTTGAACAAAACAACAAAAGGGAGGTCGAATCAGCTACTACCGTGGGGGTGAGAAGAAACAAAGCTCCTCTTTAGCATTTATTATCCGTAAACATTTTTCGCTGGAGAGCGCTTATCGCCATTATCTTTTCACTTAATTAAAACCGATATCGATAACTGTAGCGAGGAGTTAGACCGGATCCTCGCCACACCGGCTTACGCAGTAGCTACGGACCTCCCCGACAGTACTGCTCGAATGTCCTTTATATATTCAAATCTGAGATAAATGTTCATAGCGTGAGTTAGAACTTTCATCGAAAGCAGCGCCATCAAATGATATTATGCCTAATATTATAAGCAATGTACATTTATGTAATGCAGGTATTCATATTTTCATCGAAATCTTTCATATTTTTCTTTGATTTAAGCCTATTATCTTAATTTCCACTTTTAAACGTAGCTTATAAAGTATCCGCGAGAGAGAAAGAGACAACAGGTTAAAAATCAACTTCGTCTGTGTAATTTTGGTGTTCGTTATTGATTCTTGCATATCTCTGTCTCTATTTAGTATCCCCAGGTTAGCTTTCCAATTTTCCCCATTTCCATTCGTTTCCCGCCAAAAGTTGTTTTGTCAAATTTTGTAGTAAAATCTGTTAAATATTTTCATCGCAAAATGACCAAATAAAGAAGATACTGAGAAATTGTTGTTTTCCACACCTCCTCCACATTAACTATGTACTTTTTACTATCCGAAACAACAATATATTTACAAACTCCTTTTAAAATACGATATTAGCATTTTTAAAGCTATAGATCAAAAGATATACCATTTTAATATTCTTATGCTGTCGTGCTACAAAGTATAACAATTATTTATCAAATAGATACGCATTTTATTTGGGAATTAAACTTCCATTGGATTTTCCCCTAAAATTGTGAAAAAAATCCAGACTGGTGTCACTGTGCTGAAATGTTGTCCGCATTTATTACTTAAGCATGTGGTTATACTAACTTTACGTTCCATTACTCACATAACATAAAATAAAGGAAAAAGGACTATATCCGAACAACTTCGCAGAAAACAAGTTTATTTATCAGTGTTGATGAGTTTTTGTCCACTTATTTATTTGAATATATTTGAAGCAAACTTAGTTTTTATTTTCAACGTTTATATTTATTTGTCTTTAGATTTTTATTTATATACTTAAAGGGGCAAATATAATCTTAATGTTACTGATTTATAGAATTGGTTGCTGAAAAGCCATCATTATTCACTAACAACATCTTTAAATGATTTTATATTTTTAAAACAAGTTACTTAAATATTGCTTGTTTATTTTTAAATAAGGCAACACGGTCTTCGCTACTGGAAATCGTTGCTGATAGAAATGAAACTCTGCTTTAAAAGAAATTGTTTCTTCAAGTTTGACAATGGCTGTGTTACGCTAATTCATAAGAAATTCTATTCTCCGTTAACATTAGCGTTTTACTGTTTTTACTTAGTTTTCCACTAATTTTATTTTTTTCAAATCATCTTTATTGTTGCCATTAAATATTAGAGAACGATTGTTGCAATTTAACAATAAATAAATTATCGTCATTATAGAAACACCACGAAAGGTAGTGTTGCAATAAAATTTTGGTTTTGACGTACTGTTTATTTATGTTTTTACGATTTGCTTCGTTCAATGATATTATTAATATTTTTGTGAAGTTTCCTTTCTATTGTCCTAAAAAGTAAACATAAGAATTCAACATGTTTATCAAAATGTAGGTGCGCGTGGCTCTAGGGTCTAATGTCAAAAAGCCAGTAGATTACTACAATACATAAAGAAATTTTCATTTCTATTCCATTTGGCGTTACGCTTCACAGTTTCAGCTTTAATTAATATGCCTTAAGAAGTAAAAGTCAATATAACCTTTAAGACTGGATTATTTCCTATGTTAATAAATTGCTGTTTAGGTTAACAGCAATTTTTCGCCAATTTCAAGAAGACGTTTATAGTGACATTGTCTAATGCATCTCTATATTTATTGAGGAATAACAATTAATGTTTTTCAATACATTGAATAAAGCTTTAAATACTTCTGTAAAAACATAACTCTCATTTCAGGCTGTACGAATCATGTCTGACGACGAACATGGAGAATCATCTGAACAGTTGTTATCTTCACAATTTAAAGACAGTATGTATTTTTAAAATAAAGTGTTATGTTTTAAAACATTAATAAATCAACAGAACTAATTGACTGTTATAATTTGAACCACTGTGTCTACGATTCACAAGACAATATTTGTTTTTAGATCATCTAGAAATTGTTGAAGTGGCATCATTTGATAAAGCACAGGTGTGTATTTTATGTTAATTTTATATAACAATGTCTAGAACCAGAGAATTTGTTATATAATTTATGTTGAAGAGTTTACATAACTATGTCTAATGCTACCATTAGACATTTCTACAAATATAATTTAGTAGTAACAGTAAACTTAATGATTTTTTAAAATGGGAGTTTAAACCATGCACAATCTTTGTATGTGGTTTATAACATTGTTATTACAAAATGCTGGCAATACTTTCAGTTGGAGAGTTTGGATAGTCATGCATTGGAAGCAGGAGAGAGCAGCACTGAGGGCATGAAGTATATGCAGGTTCTGGGCTCCGGTAAAAATATGATGGTGGACCTGCTGAACTTGACATTAGTTAGGTATGTGTTGAGCTTCTACTGCTTTAATTTTTTTATGAACAATATACTAGAATTTGGCCTGAATCATGTTCCTCTTATTTTGTATATATTAGGTGTCAAATGTGTTTATTTTATCCCGTCACAATATACTAAGCCAAGATTTTATCACTACAGAAGTGAAGATGGTCAAGAGTCATACCAGTTGGTTACAAACGCAGATTCCTCTGAGAGCAATGAAGGTGAAACAGTGACTTGTGTTTTGCAAACCGCTGAAGACGGAGAAGGTAAGGTAGTAAAGTATATTAACAATTATCATAACTTAATGTTAAACTATTAAAACTTTCGTGAGACATTTCACTATACTACTTATAAAACCGCTTAAGTCACATGTAAATCGCTGTCAGTACCGACTAGTTTCGAGCCCATCGGGGGCTCATCTTCAGGGTGAGTGGGAACGGTACTATAGCGCGTTCGCGGCCCGTCGCTCACTGGCCGACTCAAAGTGGCCCCGATGGGCTCGTAACACGTGAGTTAAGCCGTTTTATAAGTAGTATAACTTAATGTAATACTTTAAAATAGTGGTTGTCACACTTTTCTATCGAAGGGAAATGTACAATGTGGGCTATCACTGCGGGCCGCACATTCCTTCACTAAGTACTCAACACAACCAATCAATTTAATTTTCTCTTGAGCTTTTATAACCCCTTTCCCTCATAGATGTACGTTTTTTTTTTAACAACTTTGTTGTTTTTTTTTTAATTTATTAAAAATATTCGTGAGTTCTATTAAAAGTTTTTTTTTGTTCAAAATATGAATATAATTCGAAAGGTTCGCGGGTGCACAATTATATGTCGCGGGCAGCGGTTTGACGATCACTGCTTTTAAAAAGTTAAACAAGTAATACATAATGTTAATTCATAATTAAATTGTTGTAATCTAACTTTGTACCAAATCATCCTGATTACCATTATGGAGTTATCAACTAACAAACATCCATCCATCCATCCATCTAAAATTTATCATTCATAATATTAGTAAGAAGTAAAATTATCAATATGTTTAATTATAACAGAAACAGAGAACCAAGAGACATATGTGATGGTGGACGGTACTGATGGTCCGCTGATGTTCCTGCAGCAGTCTCCGATAAAGAAACCTTCACCATTGGTAACTTGCTTTTAGTTAAAATAGGATAAATAACTGACCGAGTTAACATTTTGATTTTTTTTTAATAAGTTGTGAAAGATGGCCTCATACTCGAGAAGGCATTGAGGAAGGCCTCGTCCAGCAGTGGGCAGAGAAAGGTTGATGATGATAGTTGAAAAATTGATAAAAACATAAGGGTATTAAATCAGATGTGCCGACCCTTCGGAGAGAAGAAAGGTTGATGAACTGACTGCAAGTTTGTTTGTAATTTTACAGAAGCCAGCTCCGTCGCCCGCTGAAATATTGGAAAGAGCCAAAGCCTTACAGAAAGCCAAGTATGTTTTTTTTTTAACTCAAAATGATCAAAACTGATCTTCATCTTATTTTACTATGCGTGTGATAAACATGTACTTTTACAAATTCAATTTTTTTTTAAAATAATTACTTTGTGCTTATAACAAAAAATTTTAAAACATTTTTTTTTTTTTGTAAAATATTCGTAGGCTTTTTTAATTGTCTAATATTTCTTGTAACCATTCTTGGTAAGTTTGAAAAATCTTTTGTTAGGATATGGTTCACAACAACAATAGTTGAATGGCGAAATTCGAACCTACGACCGCTAGATCGGTAGTCCGAACCATTAGGTTATTGGCGCTCCACTGTGGAAGAAGGTATAGGTACTTAATTATTTAGGGAATATCATCTTTGGCTAGGATTGCCGTTTTAAAGCTGTGTCAGTCATGTCCTCAGGAAGCTGTCGTCGTCGGGCGGAGTGGGCGCCGGCAGGGGGCGCGGGCGCGGGCGGCGGCGGCGCGGCGAGCTGCCCCCGCCGCACGAGCTGCTAGCCTCGCCCAGCTTCAAGCTGTTCCTCTACTCCTGCAAGCTGTGCAGCTTCCAGTGCAATGCCATCAAAGAGCTCACCGCACACAAGGTTTACTATGTTCTACCATTTTCTATCAATTTTCACTAGAAATTATTGATTTTTTTATTTTCAACCAATTGTTACTGAAATCTACCAATTACTACCTATTTCTACTGTTTTATAGATTTTAATTATTTGTCTAATACATTATAGTCTAGCGAACTTATTCAACATCAGCTTCATTTTTACTGTCGTATAGCTTTGAAGTGTTTTCTACCGTTTTGTATCATTCGTGCAGGCGGCGGAGCACGCGGGCGGCGGGGGCGGAGGCGCGGGGCGGCGGCGCGGCGGCTGGCTCACCTCGCCCATCACGCTGCAGTGCGCGCGCTGCCCCTACCGGGGCTCCACGCACTGGCAGGTACTAACATTATAACAGTTGATTTTCACTGCCAATATGATACTTATGGGGGCCGTTCAAGTAATACGTAAGCAGATTTATTACAATTATTCACACACCTCCCCCTTGTTACCACAAGTAAGTAGAGCTTAAACCCCTCTGCTGACGTAAACATTGCCATATGAATTTTTCTACTAACATATTCTAATTCTTAAACGATTTATGAGCAGCAGTTATAATTAGTTTTCCTTAGTTTACAAGCACATACAATATGTAGGTTGCCGATACGGAGAAAAAGTAAATAACTGCTGCTGACGTAAACACCGTCTGGACCCCCACCCCCCATATCGTCATCAATAAGCAAAGCAACGACCCCCCGCCTTCCTATAGTGCTTACATAATACTTAAACGACCTCTATTGGAGAAAAACGGACAGTATTGATTTTTCTTGATAAGAGTAGGATGCAACAGATCACAAAGATGATAGATGCAGGGACAAGTGTAATATTTTAAGATGTGTGTCGTGGCAATGGAAACTTACAGTCAACAATGTATTAAAAATAACCAAAACTTAATTGTTTATTTTCCAGCTGATGAAGCATGTCAAAGAGAAGCACGTGGAAGCTGACGATGAAGGTATAAGCAGTAAGTATAATTTTGTATTATATGTGTCCTGCTTGTACCTGAATCGCCGGTCGTGGCGATCTTTGCGGGAGGCCTACGCCCGGCGGTGAGCGAGGTTTAGCTGATATATCTTAGTATATCTAAATTGATTCCGACTGGTCTGTACCGAGCTAATATATTTGGAAACCTATTTCACCTATAAATGCCAATAGCCGAATGGATAAATGTTTGTTCACGTGGTCGTGAGTTCGAATCCCGTTGCGACTACTCTAAAAAACACAAATAAAGTTTACTTGGAATAAGAAATATAAATAATTATACGTACGAGAAAAAAATAGTAAGTTAAAAAAGATGTGGTGATTTTTATATTGAAACATAACTTTTGTTGTCCGCTGTTGTTAATTCAAGTGATATTGTGTTGCAGACAAGGTGTACCTGGACAGCGCGGAGGTGGCGGCCGCCGACGTGCTGGTGTGCGGCGCGTGCGGCTTCGAGTCCGCCTCGCGGCACGCCTTCAAGCTGCACATCGAGCAGGACCACGGCGCCAACACGTGCTGAGCGTGCCACACTGTGTACAGTAAGAGAATTTAATTCCCTACCCAGGATCTAGTACATCTCATTCAGCACGATGCTATAACGAGTCCTAGACTGAACCTTGTCTCGCTGAACTGGGTAAAGGTCTGTGAGTACATTATAAAGGTAAAACTTGAACTATCATTAAACCGGTTAAGTATTAAATGACAGTAAATGTAATAAAAATATTCTCTACAGGTCATAAGTGTAATGTATAGAGATTTTCAAATGTATTGTCTGCTCGGAACATCGACCTCGAGATGGCAAAATATTTGAAAAGACGTATACCGTACTGTGTTAAAGTTTGCGATCTTGTAATGACATTTTCTGTAACTTGTTAAATTGTAATAATAAAATTTTGAACTATTAAAACTTTCATGAGACATTTTACTATACTAGTTATTAAAACGTCTTAATTTACGTGTAAATCGGTGTCGGTACCGACTAGTTTCGAGCCCATCGGGGTGACTGGGATTGGTACTATAGCGCGTTCGCGGCCCGTCTCACTGCGTGCCTGCGCTCGCAGGGCGCGCCGCGACCTGTCGGGGGCGCTGGTCACGTAATTCAGGTTTCCGGAGGCACAAAAGGTACTATGTCGACTACATCATCTTCAGCACTGTCGTTCTTGTGTCCCGTAGCGTTTTTTAAGACTGGTTCCCATGTCGGCGGTAGAGCCCACTTGTCTCTGTTAATATTAAGTCGACGACTTTTTTCTATCGCTTCATGTAGCTTCCGAGACATGAAGGTCCTCTCGCGGGACAACACTTTGACTTTGTCGAACCCAATTTTATCCGTCACGCCTCGCGTGAATGTTAAACGATCGTTACCCGCTCCGCCAAATGATGCCTTAATCTACTGGTCGTGTTCGCTACTCGGTAACTCTGTCGCCAGTTGTATCCATTGCATTCTAACACGCGCTCTACGCGTGTCAATTCGACTCGAAACTAGTCGGTACCGACACCGATTTACATGTTAGTTAAGCCGTTTTTATTAGTATAATAAAATCTTGTTAAAAGTACTTTCGACGTAAACACTGTCTATTCTTAACTACACTGCATTTTCTATGCATGTATAGAGGCAAAACATTAAAAACATAATGGTCTTTTATTTTATGTAATTAGTTTAAACTGCATACAACTACGTATATCTGGTAATTAATAATAAATATCTTTAAATTAACTTTATTCCGAAGCTGTTCGTAATAAATACTGAAATTTATTATAATAAAAAAAAAGTTTTTTCATATTATTGAACAATTAATTTATTCCCTTCCATTCATTAAGAAAAATTGAGATGCAAAAGTTTATCGTTGTATGGACACATGTGAAAAGATATTGGGAATGTATGGTGATAAGATTAAATGTGAATTGCTATAAAGGTAGAGGAAGACTGGAGGTGTGTGAAAGAGGATATGCCTGCGTGTGAGTTCAGATGTGACGGCTGATAGTGATGTGTGGAGTACATATTGTGCGGACACATTACGAAAAGGGCAGGATGATGATGATGACTGCATTTGTGATGAAAAACATTATTTAGTTTTTTAGTTATTTAAAGATATGTGTGAAGTCAATGTACTGGGCGAGTACGGTTGTCCATCCACCTAGTCACCACTTTACAGTAGGCTCTAAGCCCCTCGGTAGAAACAGATGAGCTGATGACTTATTGGCGTTCACCCGGGAGTATATTTAGCCATTAATATCGACTTTGTTATTATTAAATAAAAAATCGTATGCAGTCAAAATAATCTATTATTACATAATTACATTTTAATTCCTTAGTATTTCTAAAGTAAAATTACATTTATCTATTTCTATAGACTTACATTGCAAGTACGGAAATTATGAATATTGTATAAAATTGAATTTAAATTATTTCGCTATTAGTTTATTTATAGGTAAATAACTTCGATTTCGGAGTTTCATATGTTGATTTTAGCAATTTGCAATATTCAAGACTGTTCAGAATAGCAGAGGCAGCTGTGGGCGTTACCCTCACAAACACTATACTATATATAGTACTGATTTTTTTAAATGTTTTATAATCAAGTCTTAACATTTCCATGTCCATTGTTTTGAAAAGAAACAATTTTAATTTGAAAATCATAAATAATATTTACAAATTGCTCAAATACATATTTCCAAATGAATAGGAAGTTACAATTTTACCATTATTTTACTGTCATGACACTTGTCATATCCGAGGGAATGACAGGATGTTGACACAAGTGTCACGACAGTGGTGTTCTATGTCACACGGTCCACAGTATAAAACACTTAAGTCCACAGTCCGGGGCACTCGGTGCCGCACTAGGGACACTTCCTCTCCAGCTGACCTTTGCCTCCCTCATCGTACTCCTGGGAAGAGATCCACATCTGCTGGAAGGAGCCGATGGACGCCAGAATTGACCCACCTGTGAATACATGAAATTACACTTTACAATAAAATTTTAATAAATTTATAAAAAAAAATTATCAAATCTTTTATTTATGAATTCCAATTCTTCTCACATTTGTTTAAAACATTTAGACCATTATTTATAAATAAAGAAAGTATACACGGTGGGTTTCGCTATTTTTTTTTCTAGATTTTTGGAACAAACTGTAGTAACAAAGTGCAAGTAGGCGGTACCTAGCCAGGCGGCGAAGCGGCGCTCCTGCGGCGAGGGTGCGGCGTGCGTCTTAAGGCGGTGGCTGGAGGGCGCGCGCGCGGCCAGGTCGCGCGCCACGCGCTCGGGCCAGCCCGCCAGCGCGCTTAACCCGCCGCAGGCCACCACGCCGCCCCACAGCGCCGGCCGCGCCTCCGCCTCGCACGCGCCCGCCGCGCTGCACACTGCGGACACTCTACGTGAACACCTCCACACCAAATTCCAACAATGCCCTGGAATACATGGCTGGAATACACCGTGTGGTATAGACATTTGAAAAGGCGTATACCCAGTTGCGCGGCGCCCATGTTCTGCTCGAAGAGGCACTCTGTAAGCTTGAAGCGCTCGGGGCCGAAGTCCTGGTGGTAGCCGCCGGGGAACTCGTGGTGCATGCCGGGCACCGCCGCCGCCACGCGCTCCTCGTACGGGCTCTCCGACACCTGCACACACAATACTTTAGAAACATATTACTATAAAACCTTTTATCTTCTGTTTTTACTCTCACCTGCGCGACACAGTGGCAGAAGTCCTCGTACTGTCGTTTGAGCATGTACTGCTGCCAGGAGAGCGTCAGGCCCGCGGGCAAGTTCTTCAGCGTGTACTTGGCCCTCTCTCGTTCTCTTATCACCTCTTTGCTCTAAAACCAATTGTTACACATTCAATATATAAC
Source organism: Papilio gigon (assembly GCA_027563995.1). NCBI lineage: Eukaryota > Metazoa > Arthropoda > Insecta > Lepidoptera > Papilionidae > Papilio > Papilio gigon. The sequence goes on along the minus strand of JAODUI010000011.1, from coordinate 5,259,056 downwards.
TTGTAGGTAATCAAGAAAGATGCATGCAGAGCCAACAACAGCCCACACGAACGAGTCAGTGAATCCATGGATGATGGGCTAAAGTAGTCAATGCTATATGAGTTCTTTGTTATACATACCTGTATGCTGTATATAGGCAGCATCTGTATGTGCATGTTGTTGAGCATGAGCTTGGCCTGCGCGGCCAGGTGGTCCCCGCCCAGCGGAGACCGCACCGCCGCTGACACTATGGCGTACCTGGTGTCACATATCTACATGTTACATTGAAGACAATACAAATAAACTTTATTTTAAACTATCATAATTTATTTAAAAAAGTAAAAAAAAAACACTATTCCATATAAGGAAAAATGGGATGCGGAAATCTATTTGCCGGAGTAAACACACGGGGAAAGAAAACAACCTCTTTCTGTCAGTAAAAGGTTTACAGACTATCTTTAATTGCATGTCTATTGGCAGTGGTCTGTTCTCTATATTGAAGTAAGCTCACCACTTATCATTAACCAATTTATACAAGACATTTACCCATCAATAACTGGTACAGCTGATGTCTGACTTGCTCCAGCGTCCAACACTAAAGCTGTAGATTTTCCATTAGCAAATGCAGCCAGCACAGCATTCTTCACTAAGAAGAAAGCTGGAGCTTGATACTTCTCAAACAGTAACTCCGCTAACTTCTCTCTAGCCGGTCTCGTCGTCCATACTGCTTCTGTGAAGAGTGCTGGATGATGTTCTGATGGAGATCGTATCACCTAGATAACAATACCTTAGTGAGTATTTCACACAAAGACTTACAAATTTTAAACAAAACATAGCATATACGGATATCGGAGATGATAATTAGTTACATTTGGTCCAAGCTGAAGGTAAGGCAAAGATATTGCAGTGACAAATGCCTATTGCAAAGTCATCATCAACCTTCCCTTTTCTCTACAGACGTTCAGCACAGTACATACACCATACATTGGTATCAGCTGTGTTATCTGAACTCACAGCCTTCTTACACATATCCTCTTACATGTTCATTCACAGAGTGAGTTAGTGTCATTAAATGAACATACCTTAGAATAACAGTAGTCCAACATTTTCTCAAATAAATCCCAGTTATCAACTTGCCCATCCTTCATATATGTCTGTATTTCCATCCCAGGCCTTGGAACATGAATCTCTGTCACATCAATATAATGGCGGAGTTCATTGCCTGTTTTTGCAGCTGTAAAAAATAATAAGTTGCAGTCAATCTCACCGTCAACCTTTGTCAACCTACTACTGAACATATGCCTTCTGCATTGATCCTCCACCTTCCACATCCAGCGACTAATATGGTGCAATATTTATACCTATACACCAGGCAGCTTATTAACTCTGTTTACAGAGCTGCCTACAATATTACAATTGCAAGAAAATTTACTATTGCCTTTTCATTGCCCTGGTGTATGTAAATCAGCCATTCTATTCATCTGTTCCCTTTCCTAATCTTCTATTTAAAAAAAATGTTAAGGTAAACTGTAAAAAATGTCAATTCGATTGCAGTTAATATTAGTAAATGAAGAAAATGAACTGATGAAAAAGACCTAAAATTAAGTGTGATATTATTCAGAATAATGTACATTGGTAAGTATTAACTAACCGCTCTGTGTGATATTCCCATCTGGAACCTTCTCTTCAGCATCAGGGATATGAGTAGCAGGTCCTACCCCGATCACAGCAGGGATATCGGCTTTTGGAGTGTCTTCTTGTGCGTAACCAACACGCAATGAATGATGTCCCGGATCAAACACTAACGCACCTATTTCGTCACCACCATACAACATACCGTTGGGTCCACTCATTTTGACTTACTATCTATTGATCTTTATGAATAAAACTAACTTAAAATAAAGAAAACAATATCAAGCGGCGCGAGATCGTGATCGCCAATCAATTTTTTTTCAGTTTGACAACTCTAGTGTTGTGTATGACGCTTTAAATTGTGGGGCGAATGATCGATGTTTGTTAGTACAAACATCGATTTCGCAAATAAATCGAACACTTTAGTTGCTATTCAACTTTTGATTTCTGTATTTAGGCAAATAATATTATATCATTATAATATAATATTATCAATCGGTTAAGGTGTAAAAATGCTGACTGACATAAATGTGGTCTATGTTGGAATCCGCCTTACGAAGTTTTAATTTTAATTAATAGTAAAGTAAAGCTTGTAGGATTTTTACTTCTTTTTATACAAAACGTACTGTTTACGTATCGTTGATTTCACAATAATGTAACCGGATTACTTGTTATAAAAAATCTCAGTTAAAAATTGACAAATGGAAAGGAAGGCTCAAAATGTAACGCTGATAAAACGTAACTGGAACTTTAGTGTCGAACTTACGAGGTACCTAATGATTTTCAGTTGACATGATGTCCTCCTTAGATCTCGAATATCTGTTATTAGTTATTTTATACTACACTCCATCGACATCTTTTAGATTTTTAACAAATCACGGTTGTCCCCTTTAACTGACCGACCGATGACTTCTTGAGTTAACAGGAAGGGTTGGGCGTAAAAAGCGGTTGACCGCATTCCGTGGAAGACTTTTAGGTTGGCCTATGTCCTAAGAACTGGCCCAGGCTGGTGATTGCATTGCAAAATTGAATATTATCATTTGACAGCACATGTGCTTACGGTCGGATAAAACACCTGTTTGCTAGAACCTGTATTACAAAAAAGTCTATTAGCGATTTGAAAACATTGAGACCCACTGGTAAACTTCCTAAATATGGTTACAAATTTAATTTGAGAAAGATAAGCATTGATCAAATAACATCCTCAATAACTCCTCTAGTAACTTTTTAATGAAAGCTCGTATTACCTCAAGTAATTCAACCGGGAAATTTTAAGCTTGAACAAATTTGTATGTAGAAAATTAAACCTTAACGTGAAGCCGTTAAGTGAAAAATCGAATAGCATTTCAACTGTTTCGAAATCGAAGTTAAATGGATTACAAACATAGTGCGCGCGCATCTACGACGTAGCACTTCAAAATGGCGGCAGGTCTTTTTTCATAGACCGATGACAACATTGAACATTCTAAATGATTTAATTGTTGTTATTCAATGATTTTAGGGTTGTACGAAATAATTAAATAATGTTTCTTGCAAATTATTGTATATTTGACAGGGATTATATGTTTATGAAAAACAATCTTTTCATTGTTATTGTGGAGTAATACGATATCGACGGTAAAACGAACCTTTTTCTCAGTCCGTCAGTTCAGATCTGACGAGTGGACGTGTGAACGTATATCGTAATTTTTATTATCAATACGTGTTTTTTCTTGAATAAAATCATCTTTTTTCTACAGAAACTTTCCGATATTATTATATATTCGGTGTAATATCTTGAAACTATCGTATACATTTGTAATTTTGTAGTATTTCTATGTGATTATGGAAAATTTGATATCCTAAGGCGTATTTATTTACAAGTGTATTGAATGTAGACATTTATAAACAGAAGGGTTTGCAGAATTGATTAAAACGCTACATTGGTAAGTGATAGTGAAATTTACTAATATTTTATGTGTTTTTTTTTAAATTCACCTGTTGATTTTGTTTCGCTATACTGTCCTTTGTTTTTGTTATCAATTGAAGTAACTATTTAATTTCAAACGCACAGTCGAGTTGTGGAACGGTCTGTCCTCGACGGTATTTCCAGACCAGTACGACTTAGGGTGCTTCAAGAAGCGAGCGTATCTCTTTCTCAAAGGCAACGCATCTGCTCCTCTAGTGTTGTATGTCCATGGGCGTCGACGACCACATTTATGATCTCGCCGATTGTTTTTTACCACCTTCTCTTATAAAAATAAAAAAGAACAATGTATGCGATTTTTTTTTTCGACATTATATTCTTTTAAATGTATGTAAATATTGTTATTACGCAAGTCTTTTTTTTTTCACCTTTTTGTGTGACTTTTGTCCGTATAGGACATACAAACCCGATAATACAACTCGTCGGTTTAAGTTTTTCCCAAGAACAGCATATTTTCAAAGACCTAAAGCGTCGCGTGTGTTGTAATATAATCGGTTGTTCAAAGTCAAACGAATAAATCATGTTAAAGTACTCTAATATTCGAGTACCGTTAGCAAAACGGACGTGTTGCATAATAAAAAAATACCGAAGCTGTGGCCTAAGACAAACACTTATCACGACGGACGACCAAACAATCAACTGGCAGGGCAATGTACTTTATGTTGACAAAACCCGCCACCAGAGCGCGCCTCTGTTCAACTGAACTATACCAATGATTAGTCGAATCAATACCTATGTATTAATAAAGTAAAGTGTCTATGAAGTTTTTAATAAAAGAAAAAAAAAACGTTTGTTTATGGCCAGCAATGACTTCGTTTTCACGAATTCAACTGGCAGAATGCATTTGACACCTTTTACTTTATGAAAGAAAAAAAACTATTAGACACTAAAATGTGTACTCCTACGCAACTTCCTCGATTATTCGCTTATCTTATTTATAGATTTGTTTAATTACTATTAACTGGGAAGGTGTTAAGTGCATCGGTGTTTGAGTTACAAATTAAGAAGTTAATAAACAGTTATACTGGATGCATGACTCAAACAGGTTCTAACGTGCGACCTTTTGATCTGCGGATACGTACTGAGCCTATCTGTTACACATATGTGTAAAAGCATCTCTCATAAAAGTGCACTGGGACCAACTATGGCCATTATAACCTAATCTAAAGTACAAAAGTAAAGTCTAAAATCGTGTTTTGTTGGGCACGACTTTGTCTTGTAATTTACAATACCAACACATTTGTAAAATAAATTCTTGAGAATTATATGAAAAATTATATCTATAGATTTTAAATCAACATTTATATCAGTCTAGGGAAGATATGAATAGGTCCAACATTTCTAAATTGCTTGTCATTCAGCTCTGGAAAGGTGAGAACAGGACGATTCTTTTAACGAATTCTTCTCGTAAGTTTCAACTGCGGAAACGCATATATAAAAACAATTTCATGTCATTTCTGTCTACCATGTATATACAGAAGTAATATTACAAAGGCTTTTGTAGTGAAAACGCACGGATATACATTTAAAACCCATATTCTAAAATCTTTTAAACGATCTCATTTCACAGCGAGTCCCCGGCACCTCATTTGACCCTAACTTGGAATTGAATGCACGTTTTTTATTTGGATTAGTGTATACAAACCTGTTGCAGAAAAGATAATTTGAAAAGATTAAATGAAGATATATCGAAGGACTCGCTAAAACGTATGTAAACCTGTATTTATAAATCTTATTTAAAAATAACTTAAATTATCTATAGCAGTTTTGTTATTGTCAGTAGTGACAAAACAAAAATTGTCAACTATAAAAATTTACTTCACACAAATAAAACTTTTTGCTTAACTTTCTCTTACAAAATCTATATTAAGTTACGTCCTAAGTGACTACTAAATTACTCTGAGTGAGGCAGTTAGGATATTCAAGATCTGATTAGTAGTTTCTCGGAGTTTATATTGTGACGCGGTATTTTACAAAAAAACGTTCAAAGTTCGTTGACTCTAAATACGTTATCAATTATCACAGTTGAACCGTTTATATAATTTATTCAACTTAAGTATTCTTAGAAACGCATTTAGAATAAATTGGCTCTCACAAAAAGTGTTTACACACGTTTTTAATTTTACATATTCTATACACAATATTGACCATTTTTAAGTTTGTTTGCCGCAGAGCCGCGAGCTTGCGGACCGGAGACCGAAGACCAGTCGTCTACCTTCTCGAAGCTATAAAAAGCTTTTTGACACACATAACCAAATCACATCCGCCGCCGCGGCACACACCGACGCACGTACGTACTGTTTTATATATATTTAGTTTATTTTAACTAGATAACTTTTCCTTCTGACTGGAAAAAAATTAAATCTAAAACTGTCGATTAAGTTGACATGAAAATTTGTTTTCTAACATTAGTTTTAAATATAGATTACAATAAAAGTTAAAAAAAAAAAAAATAAATACGTGTCAATTGGGATAGACAGAGCTCTACAATTTTATAAGCAACTTTTGTCGGCGAGGAATTTGAAAAAACCTCGTAACATATAGCCTAGCTTATGTGAATCAAGACTAATGTAGCTTCCTATAGGAAAATCATTTTTAAAATCCATCCAATAGCTTTAGAGTTTCGTTTTCATTACATACAAAAAAATAATCTTACCTCTTTATATTAACATAGATAATAAAATACTTATATCCCTTGATGCTAAACTCTGGTTGGTTCAGCAACCAAAAAATCATAAAACTTTTAATATGAGAAATAAAAAAAAATCATAAATGCAAAGGTTCTTACACATGTTCAATTTTGACTGAACAGTCCGACTGTACAGTTCAATCTGAGTCTCAAACAAAACTGACAACTTTGTTTAATTAACATATTTAATACCAGTATTGTGATTTTGTTTAATTATTTTTTTTATGCAATTCATTAAAAAAAAAACAAAAATTCTAACTTGTTTTCATACCGTCTTAATAACCTGCTAACAACCATTGATCTAAACTTTTGCATTTATTACTTATAAATAAAGTATGGTTTTTTTTTTAGAAAATTTATTTGTTGACATTTTGTACAACTGTCAACTTATATATTTTTTATTTCGTTAACTAATGTTACTAACGTTAATTTTTGTTAACTTTAAGGTCGTTTAAACTTAATATTTATCCAAATGAGCAATCAGTGTGTTAGAACGTATTAAGTCGGTGAATGCATCGGCCACTTTCATCTTACACTTTATCGGTTAACGGTAAATCGAGTTTAACTGCCATTTTATAATGTATCTGCATCTCAGTGTACCGTTAGGTTTTGACATCGCACTCAGCCGTCGTGCGTTCGAATCCCGATTTCATTAATTGCTTACCGTAATTTTCCACTGCCGAGTCATATGTACAAAACACTTACGGCGTTGAGGTACTGACAGCTCCGCACGGAACCGCGTCGTAGAATGTTAATTGTAGTAGTGTGAGTAGGGATGCTGTGTGCTGCGTAGTGCTCTGATGATTTTACATCAGTGAGACAATTGAAAAGACCAACGTTAAATATATATTATTTTATATGTAAAAATATAGTAATTACAGTCTATTAGTCACTGATATATCGACATTTACAAATATAGATTCCTTGTAATTAAGATTGGAAAGTCTATGTTAAAGGTTTTAATAATTCTTACTAAGTATAAACATTTGTAAAGTCAATGTCCAAATAATACGGTCGGCTGCCATCCCTAGGTACGGTATTTATTGTACGTGATTCGGCTGTTGATTGGAAACGGTCTTGCTTAGACTATCACCACGTGACGTTTACATCTGCAAGCTCGGACTGTCAAAACACAGGTATAAACATGTTAACTAATTTATCAATACCATATGTTAGACGGTAACAGACTAAGGAAGCGACAATAGCCTAATAGTTAAAGGTCCAGATTGCCGGTCACGTGGTCGATAATTCGAATCCCGCCATTTGACTAATACAAACCATATCGTAGCACAAGCTTAGAGCTTAGTTGGAGTGGCAAAAGAAATATTAGTAAATTACCAAAAGTAATACAAAGAAAAAGTACATTTGATTACATTTAATAATCGGGTAATTTGTAAGCAGGAACCTCGCGGTACGGTTAACCGTGGTTCATTGATTTATTACTAACATCGTGCACGTAGTTATCTCGTTAACCGTTAATCGATTTAACCAGTTGTTTTTTTTTGTAACGGAACCGCTTGTCGAAAGATTTACAATAATTAATGGTAACTGTTTTGTACTATCGCTTGATGTCGACAATAGTTTTTTAGAGATGTTGTTAACTTAAGGAATCGGATTATACAATGTATGGAGAGTGGAAATAAATAATTATTAACAACGAAAACATTATAAATCTCCTTTTGGATGTTAGTCAATTTTTACTGTTGTGCAAATCTATTTTCGTTATCCGGTGGAATACTTGGTTGCAGACAAAAACCAAGAGATGGCGCTGCACAAGGTGTTGCTGTTACTAGCCGCGGCGCAATGTACATTCGCTTCGAATCTTTTTAGATGTAAGTGGAAAAATTGTAATTTCCTATTATTATGGAATAGCTTGAAATTATTGAAAAATATTATGCAGAGAGAATTATTATGGAGTAAATTGAAATATTTTTTTTATAGAATATTGACATCTATCGGTGTGTGCGCGTACTACAAGCTAACATTTTTCTAATTAATACTAGCAAACATGCGGCATTTTTTTTGTAATAGCGGAATATGACATTGCTATTGTAATTCCAGCCCGTAGGCAAGCTCCGGGCAGTATATTCACGGTGGGCAACGGTGAACAATGCTTGGGATCTGACAGAAGCACGGGCGGCGTGTGCCTCTCTAGAAATCAGTGCAATACTCAAGGAGGAAAGGCTATTGGTTTTTGTGGAGTTTTTGCAACATGCTGTTCCCGTAAGTTATTTTAAATAGTCATTTATTTGGTTTTTCATAGTTCAATTTTATCTCACTATATGTGTCTATCTGGCTCTGTGTAATTTTGCAGTAAACGCCTGCGACATCAGAACGAATACGAAGGTGGCCATTTTCATCAATCCTCCACTAAATAGAGAGTCTTCTGGATTGGAATGCTCTTACAATGTGGAGATAAACAATAACAACGTCTGTCAGATTCGAATTGATTTCGAAACCTTCAACCTCGCTCCACCAACAACGGTAACAAAAACAAAAATGAACGTCAATATTTTTAAATCGCAATGTTACTAGATGGCGTTGTAATAAAAGTAACGTTGTAGGTGGACCCAGTGGAGAACGTGACTCAGCGTCCAGGCTACACCTGCAGGAACGACATCTTCCAAGTGACCAATCTGCAGGCCAACTCGGACACACTGCCCTCTTTGTGCGGTGACAATAGTGGACAACATTGTAAGTTGGATTTACAACATTTACTGGCACACTCAGGAGATGTTTGTTGATTGAGTTCAGATTAATTGTGTGTAACAGTAAGATATGAAAAAGTGAACTGTGAAACTGTCTCGCGGAGTCTCCTCAGTATCATACCGAATAAGGAACAATTATTTATCTAAATGATGATTGACACATACTATTAAACAGTATATTTAACGTATTTATCGTCTGCAGTGTACGTGCGAGTTAACGCGTCCACGAACAGTCGGTCTGTTCGTATGAACTTCAAGATCTCGGACCGCAACACGCAGCCGCACCTGCCGCAGGCTACCTGGAAGATCAAGGTCACGCAGCTCGAGTGCTTCAACACTCTCGGGTAAGTAATGACTTACAGCCTGATCCACCGATCCCGCTCGCATATACGATGGTGGGAAAAATCTTTCTTTACTTCTTCAGCCACATGTTGCTTCTTGCAGAAGAAAGAAGATAAAATGTAGCAAAGGGCTCACGGGCAACAGTAAAATTTTGATAGTCTTAGTTGACATTACTAAGAAGGGAATTTTGACTGAGAGATAAGGACAGGATGATGATGGATCTGCACTACAAGATGACTTACTAGGAGAGCCTTTGATTGAATTGGTTTAATAAATTAAATATTGCAGCAAGTTCCGCGACGGCCTGCTGGAGGCCATCACCTCCTCGCTGCCCTCCACCCCACTCTCCTCCTCGGCAGACAGGGACGAGTACCTCATAGGTATACACACATTTATGATATTTCCTTGTACAATTACAATATTGCGAATTAACATAAAATATTGCCAACTGTTGTGGATTGTCTAAGCTTTACAAGGTCCATAGTTCTTAAATAATTTCGTAAAATGTATTATTCTATATTGCAGCGCCGCCCGGCTGCCTGCAGTACTTCCCCGATCGCTCCGGCGTGATAGAATCCTTCAACTACAATCGTGGCGACGGACCCTACATCGCCAACCTGGCGTACGCCACCTGCTTCAAGCGGACGCCAGACGTCTGCGGCGTTAAGTAAGTTAACTAAAACAATACACTTTCTTATCGTACCTGACAGTAAAGTGTATGCTGTCTCAAATAATCTTAAGGTAGATACTTAGATATTCAGGATTTTCTAAATTTTCAGTTTTCTTCCGAATAGTCCGTAAGCTGGGCGCAATTACTCACGCATCAGTTATTAACACCTGTAATTTGTATTCCAGACTGACAGCAGCAAACTTCGAGATGGCGTACCGCGAGGAGCAGAACATGCATGTAGACACCGACTGTCAAGTAAACCCAGTGACTCACGGGGTGTCGCAGTCGGAGGACTACCTGTTCATACCCGAGGCGGAGACGGTCGAGGGGCTCAGGGGGTCCAAGTTCTGCGGCAATAGTGCGCAGAACCAGATCATTGCTTGTAAGTATTAAATAAGGCTAACCTCTCTCTCTCTCAGAGTCTTTCAGAGTGGAGTTAGCCTTCCGCATGAGTTTACTCCAATTCGCTCTGTCTTCGATATCCTCGTCCGAGACTGGCCCAGCTCCCACGTCATTGAGAACATCTTTCCATCTTTTTTTCATTCTACCCTGGATCGACGACGCGGAAGGAAACTAAAAATCTACTTTTACCTTCCAGCCGCTCCTCCCGGGCCGGTGTACCTGCACTTCCACAGCGACAACCTGGTGACCGACGGAGTGCCGGAGTCCGGGTACAGGTTCAACTACAACGTGCTCAATAATTGTTACCTCAAGAAGTAAACAAACTACAATAATATGAAAGTCTGAAGTTAAATTGCATATGTCATGTCTACGCTAATTCGGTATTCCTCTATGTCAAACTAAAATATTTATGATTCTGTATTCTACTAAGAAGTTATTTACAATTTCCCATCTTTTTTTCAATAGCAGAATTGAGTTTATTTAGTTTTGAAAAAATATACTTTTACCATATTTTGTTAATCCTTAAGATAATTGATTGATTCTTATTTATTTTAATACAAAGGGCATTATTTTATGTTTTGCTGTTCTTGCCTTATTGGGAAATAGATAAATTGTAATTTTTGGTAGAAATCAGCTAATTATTGTAATGCTTTAGGATTTTAAATACAACTTTCTGCCTACCCTGTATCCCGTATGTTGGTGAGAGTCACATGTCTTAAAGTCTCCCCCACTTTCTAGGCATTTAAAATACAACGTTGACTGATTATAATTTATTCTATACTATTAAATTTATTTTTTATTACTAAAAAAATCCGATGTTGCATTTATATTTATATTACTTACTAAATAAGACAACAATTATAAATATTATTAAGAATATGTTGAAGTTTTATTTTTTATCATCGACAGTTAGCCAATTAAATTATAGTCTATAATTATAATAGTACACTAGCGCTAATCTGTCAATGTCAAATAAGTGCCAGACGATAGCACTAGTTGGCATGTATACTCAAGTAGGTTTTATATATTTTTTGACTGAACCGCGATAGCCACGCCTCTATTAGTGGGCCAGGTAAACTTGTCGCACATTTTGACCAAAAAAAATTAAGTCAAGCACAATTGCCCTAAGGCAGGGGTGGTCAACCTGATTACACCTAAGATCTACTATCCACTGTACGATCTACTAATTACATCATCATCATCATCATCATCATGTCAGCCACATCTTACCTCCTGCTACGTAGGCCTCCCCCAATGATCACTTCGGTAGGTCCTCGGCCGCCCTCATCCGGGATACCCCCGCATTGACCAGATCATCGGTTCATCGTGCGAGAGTCCGACCCACGCTGCGTCGACCTGTCAGTGGCCGCCGTTTCAAGAATTACATACAATTGACTTCTGGAAATTTGGGACTTACTTTGACAGTGTCGTAAATAAAATATTGTTTATAGTATATATTTTATTTCTACAATATAAAAGTATTACGACATAAAATAAAGCCTTAATACATACAGGTTAAAATGTACAATATAAATGCAGTTCGCGTCGTCCTAGCGATGACTATTTATTATTTATAGTATTTTTGTTACCTCTTCTATATTTGTTACGTAATGCTAACTGATGTATGAACAATCTTATATACCATACAACGTATATAGAGCCTACCAGATTAAAAAAAGTTGACACAAGCACTAAGGCAGGGGTGGTCGACTTGATTACATTCAACACTAAACCGCCAATAGCCTAATGGTTAAAGGTACGGACTATCGATCTAATGGTCCTGGGCTTGAATCCCACCATTCGACCTTTGTGAACCGTATCCTAACACAATCTTTTTCACGCTTAACGGGAATGGTTACAAGAAATATTTATAATTAGAAAGTTACCAAAAATCTACTGTTTAAAAAAAAATTGAGATACAATGAGATCAACCAATTACATATTTTCTTGAAATTTAAAAAAAAAAACATGTACACAATAATTATCTTTTATTTTTGAAGATGCAAAAAAACCTGGTTAATTCTTAGTAACTATTGATTTAAATCAACTACATGGTGTTACGTTTTTATATTTTTTTGGCGCGGAGTGATTGACTGGAATAGCGATCGGTTGACCACCCCTGGAAATATTGCCCTAAGTAGCCGGTGAGCCGAGGTTGCGGTTAACGGCATAATGCGTTTAAAAATAAAATAAATCTAATTACAAGATCTTATAATAATTCTTTTCTTCAGGGGTCTGTGACGTTGTAAGTAGGACTCAAAATGTTTGTGCTTTTCAAGTTCTAAAACTTCTTCGGTATAAAGTTTTCCTTTGAAATGTCTCGTAATACTTTTTCGTTTTTTTTTAATAGCACAGTATTTACTTTTAAGTACAGTTGTAAAAATATCTGTCGATATTCTAAATTTTGTATAGAACAACATATGCATATGCATAACTACATATTTTTACTTCACAAGTTACCCTCATAAAAGTATGGAATACGTGCATTTACAAGTATTATAAAATTACGTGAGATGTGTAGCTTAAATAATCTTTATTTATTTAAAACTTTGATCGTAAGCAAAAGTAACAAAAAAGTTTGAAAATTTTGAGATAGACAGATTATGAACTACCCTTCAACTCTGAAACTTGGAAAGTCATTGACTTTATTAAGATTTTTGACTCATCTTTTCTACATACTACTTAATTATAAGAATTTACAATAATCTTGTGTATTTTAATCAGCTGTAACGTTGTTCTTTTAATTAAGTTTTTCACATAAAGTAAACTCACGACTTTTATTATATGTTTGCACGTTGCCAAATTTAAAATTGTTATTCAACTAAATCTGAGCCAAAACATGTTATTAATTCTAGGTGATATATTGTTTAGTAATATATGTTTATAAATGAGAACTAAATTACATACCGCTGAAGCTCGTTGATTTAGAATGACCAAGCATTTCACATAGTAGTATAGTATTTAATAAGTTTTAAAATTCTCTTTGATTTAACATTCGATTTATTTCAATAACAAAGTAATGACCTGATCTACAACGTTCAAGTTAAAGAAACGTTAATGTCGTTTAAAGGTTAAAAATCATCACCAATTTCTTTTCGTGTTCAACAAATGGCCCGCACTTTGATGACGGCAATAAAAATCCACCGTACAATATTCTAATGTAATCGTAGATTGAAATCTTACGATTTCGGAGGGAGACCTACGATTTCTTAAGCAAACTTCGTACAATGGAAAAACCAGCCTAAGAGATAAAATATCTCATTACTTTTTACAACTTTGAGAAATAAAAGAGAGAACGCCCGAGGGAGCTTGAAGTTTTCATCAGTGGAAGCGCCGATGTAGGTATACGAATCGAGCCTCTTATCTGCAAACGAAACCCAGAACATTACCCAAATAAATCGACTCATGAGGCGGTAAACTTAATTTCGTGTGAAAGTTATACGTATATCGCGCGCCGTGTCTGCAGGTTTTACTAGCAATCTGATATTTTTGTTTTCATATAAAAATGATGCTCTATTAAAGCAGTACATTTAAAATGAACCGTTCAATTTTTTAATAAAATTCAAATCGTCGTTACAAATATAAAAGTGAAAAAAAAAATCGTGTCGTATAAATGATTGTGTATGTTTTAGGTAAATATGGCAACATTTAACGAATCCATTTCCTTTGAATGCTTTGGCAATTTATAAAATGTGAAGGCTAAATGGGATTCGGATAAGCTCGTTATTGGTAATAAAGCTTTATCAGTATTCAGGCCACTTGTTTTAGCATTGAATCTTCGCTCATGGGTTTTCGTTCTGTTATTTTATTCAGGCCGTGTAGCGGACTGTAAGAAGGTGTTAAAGAGTGAATTGCCAAAATAAATGGATGAAAAGAATTCACGAATACATCAGTGTACTGCAACCCATTCGGTCGCCGTTTGTAGATAAATGATGAATGAGGGTTAGATTTATCTTTGAACCCTGAGTGCGAATAATGTACATTGAATTTTGAATAAACGTACACATTGTAACTCTGTTCTATTCTATTACATTGCGTACGAAATAAACTTTTTTACTTTTTTTTAATTTCACTCACTGAATGTAATAGCTGACATGGATTTTTAGTATTTTTTTTCATAGAATTTAGTTTTTTGTATATCTTAATAACTCTAGCGTTCCGAATTGTTTTTATTTCGGATAGAACAATATCGAATTTGCCATTACTTTTATATTATAGACGAAATAGGTTTGATATTTCTTTCCCCGAACCTTAAAAGTTATTCGTTTAAATATTCCGACCACGTACTCTGTCTGTTTGTTCACATTCGTTGCGCCGCACGCAAATAATTGGCTAACTTTTTAAATTATACGAAAAGTACGAGGTAATTCTGCAGTACATTTACTTTTAGTCGCTAAAAGTATCTCAGCGTTGTTTCAATATTAATATTCTCGGACTGATTACATTTAGTTTAATTCTATAAATAGGTATTAGGAAAAAGAGGTTTAAGAAAGAAATTGGTTAAAGTTATTTTAACCAAGGATTGGATAATAAAGTATTGACTTTTTCGTTACAACACATAGTCTTGTATTATTATTCTATGTAACGCTGAATTCATAATAAGTCGGAATGTCCTACATTCCCAAAGCGACATTTTGCATGGTTAATATTTCGTGGTACAACTGTAAGTAGGAAATTGTGGTGACCCATAATCGCACGCACTTTGTCCTTATTGTCCCGTTCGTTCATATAACAGATTAAATATTATTTCACGTAAAGGACATTTGCATAATGAGGTGACCTTTGTGACTATTTGCCGCCTACCCATTGGTACAGTATTCTATGTTGACCGCCGATTGTTCTCTAGCGGGCGTTGCACATTTTCATAGTTTAATGGTCGGTTAAGAAACTTAAATATCCAAATGTTACTTAAGCAATATTATTGTTAGAGTTAAGGAATTTTGGAGGGACATTAAAATGCTTAAAACATGAACATGCAACACCTTTAAATTCACGTCATCTAAATTTACGTATGACTGAATACTTATTACTGTCTAAGAATTCGCTACGTGTAACTTGCAACCGTATGTTAAAATGTATACGGATGATATTTGCTTGAACATGTTACCTTTGAATTAATAGTAATATTTACAGTAATAAAGAAATCTGTGCAGAGCTAATGTGTATTAATCTAATCTAATTTGTGTAATGAATAGTTTAAAATTGTTTTTGGCTCTTTACAAATTATGATAGTGGTCTTTAGCTATGGCTGCGGTTTCATTAAGGGTCCAGTAAAAAGGGACGAATACAAATTGCTTTGATATATTTAGTTAGATAAGAGAATATATCTAACCCCTAATGTCTTTTTAACTATTCACGTGGAAATTCCTTCACATAGAGAATAATCTATTTGGTTTATAAATAAAATGTTTGTTTTTTGTTTTAAATTCACAAAACAAAAACAAATATGAAATGTAATTAAGTATGCTTGAATAAGAAACAAGACCTGAAATTAAACATTAAAAACTTGGTTATGTTCTTTTTATAAGTAAATCTTTGACAATTCATTTATTATATTATCAAGTCGGCTGTTTCCGTTACGTAATGAATGTGGTCGAAATTTACATTAAATACACGTGTAGACAGCAACGGCGTGCTTTGACATCTAGAGTAGCAACAGGTGCTTAATGGAATCGCATGAATTATGCACGCCGACCGGTGTTTGATGATTGTTTCTTGAACTTCACACCTGACCTGCTCGCTTCATGTGCTGCCGACATCTATTAGCTACGGTTTGGTGACTTTGATCATTCTCGATTTATAGAAATTTATCTAGAACATAGACTGTGATAAAAAACTATGAAATTATAATGTAATTATTTATAAAATACTATATATAATTATTTATGAAATATAATATACTAACTACTTAATACATACTTTTAATAACTACATTTAAAGACATGTAGCTAATGTTTTCTTGTTTCATAGTGACAGTAAGTAAATCCTAAAAGTAAAATAATTGCAATAAATAAATTGTAATTATTTCAAAAACGTAACTAATTTGAATTATTATTACGCAACAAAATATATTTGGTTATGTTATTTTCATATGATATACAATTATATGAAAACTATTCAACGGCATAGATTCCAGTAGTAGCGGCGGACCGGATCCATTGTAATGGCTACATCAGTTTCATATTTATTTAAATGACGCGAATTATTAATGAAATGTATGTAAGTACATTATTTGTTAATTAAAGCGTTTCTTTAATATAATATCCTAGAATAAAATGTAAGTATTTTATTGTAACGAATTAAACAAATTATTTAACCATCGAGCCATTTATTTCGTATCTGACTAAACAAAATCAACATCACCATAGCAACCACTATTTGACATAACAATAAAATAAAAAGTAAAACATAGAATCAAAGAAGGATCTATATGTCATCGTCACACTATGTTTATTTTACTTCATGATTAAATATTAATTACAACTCTTACTATTTAATAAATGCGAAAGTTTAGTTTTTTGGATGGATGTATGAATGGATGGATGGCTGTTATTAAGTGTCTCCATAACGATTTAATGGATCTCACTGAAATTTAACACGAGTGTAGAGTATAGTCTGGAAGATAATATAGGTCGCGAATTTGAAGCGTTAATAGGCAAATGATTAAGGGTGCGGATTTCTGATCACGTGGTCTAGAGTTGGAATCCCGCCATTCGACTATAGTCGTAAATTATATTCTAGCACATTCCCAGAGTTTAGTTGGAGCGGTAAAATAAATATTAGTAAATTAACAAAAATCTGCTAGTTTTTCATGAAAAATTAAAGCCTTTTTTTTATTTCGCGCCGATGGAGTCGCTTGCGTCAAAAGGTTCAGTTTTATTTTGGATACCTTTGGTCTTTAATTTTGTATTATTTAATTAACAAAGTGATTATTATTGATATGAGTATATTTTAAATAAGTTTATGGTAATTTTGATACTCATTATATTTAACTCGTTTATGGAGTACCTCGTGCAGCTATCTTGAGATATGTGAGCGTGTAATTAATGAACCGTTGTGCTGCGGTATCTAGCGCTTAGTGCTCATTAAGGGTTAGAACATCCTAATGCATCTATACACGTCCGCTATTACATATCTTCGGTAAAAGGAATCTTATTGCTATAATGAACGCGGAGTTTCGCTGCGAGAACATAAAGCTGACCATTTCGATTATAATTCAAATAGAAAAATTATTGTTAAAGCTTTCTTTTTACAGCTTATATATGATTATTATGTATACATCTTACAATGTTTTTAATAATTTTTTTCTTCATATAATAATAATCGTTAAGGGGATTTCCGATCACGTGGTCGAGAGGTCGAATCCCGCTATTCGACTATTGTCGTAAACCATATCTTAGCTCAAGCTTAGAGCTTAGTTGTGGTAAAACAAATACTAGTAAATTAACAATAATTTACTAGTATTTTCATAATAAAATATAGCTTGTGTGTAACAATAACGGTCTATACGAAGCATGAGTTGATATAACAATGTTCTCATTCGCTCTGTATCCGGACGCTTTTAGTGACAAATGTAATCAACTTTATTAACGGTAAAAGGTCTATTCAAAGTACTTTACAAATTTACCTTCGCAGAAGCCTTTAACTACTTTAAATATTTTGTTATGCAAATTCAACTCTTATACAAAGTCACCGCTTTTAATGGATTCATTACAATACAATTAGGACCTTATCAAAAATGTACAACTCATTTATCTTATGGAATAATTTATCTCACGTGTATGATTAACTTTAAGTCTTATTAAGCATATAAATAGTAGTTTTTCGAGTTATTAAATATTACATATAGTACACACATATGTATATAAAAACATGTCTAAAATTTTGTTTAGTTTTCTAGCTTAGCTCTATTTTTTGATTTTACTAATTTCAAAATATCTATACAATTACATAAAAGGCGTTTTCAAAGAAAACACCCGAGGAAAATGACGTACAGAATGCTATGAATGTATAAAGGGGCGTTGTGAGTTTTCAACAAACGTACCATGTAATGACTTGAGGCACTAGAGCGGGGCCATGCAGAATTAGCTCAGGTGACATCTTTAGTACCTTACTAATATAATTTATCTCTTATTCATGTAAAGATAAAAAGTGTGGCAAAAAGATCCATCTCAGCATATGCAGAGACTGCTTGCTTTGCCAACTGTCCCTGCGACGTTAGTTGTGTAATTGTGAAATTAAAGAAAACGCCGGATTTTAAGTATCATGGTTGATCCAAGAAAGCGATAAACGGACTAAAGTTGTAGGTATGAGGTTAGATAAAGACAAAAATGATGACATTGATTTATCGGAATCTCTAACATAAAAATTTATGAGGGTCACTACGGACAATTTTGTACAGCTTATGGCCGTAATAAAATAATGACTTGCCAATTTATATTAAACCCATTACACGCAAGAATGAGCCGGCAAATATTTAATTTTAAAAAGAGAATTAATGCAATTTTGATTTTGGAGCTTTTTAGTATCTGGTTTGTGTGATTTCATTGTTATGAACTCAGTGGTAAGAAAAACAAAGTTAAATACGGTTTATACAAAACTATACATCCAACAAAATGAAGAGCTCTTTTTATATTGAGCCGTAAGTCTCTTGATCAGTAAACAAAATTCAATTGTGATTGAAGTCAAATGTCATTGGAATTTGCTAACTAGAGGCGCTAGAGGCGAATCGGTGTCGAAAGGCGTGTATTCCTAATTGAACGGTTTGAACGGAAACTCTCAAACGGACTTCTCGATGCGGACTCGTGAATAATCGATACACGACTGGATAGACCTTTATAATCGGCTTACGAACGAAAAGATTTACTTGATCAAGTCGCTCCATTACACGACACAAAAGACATACTTAAATTGATTTAAATTTATTAAATGTAACTTAAAAAACGCTTTAAACTGTAGATTCAAACTTTAAACACTAATAGCTTAATGGTCAACTGGACGGATTTACGATCTCGTAGTCTGGAGTTCGAATTCCGTCATTCGATTGTTATCGTAAATAAAGCCTAGCACAAGCATAGTTGGAGTGATAAAAGAAACAAAGAACAAAAATTTGGTTATAATAAAAAAAATATCTGCATTTTCGAGTGCATGTATAAGATGATAAGTCAAATAAATGTATTAAAAATATATTTAATAGAATAAGAATTTTCAAAGATATTGTTAGGTAAAATATTGTTACAAAAATACGTAAGAGACGTTAAATGCTACCTCTAGGACCTACATACACTAAATATTCTCATCATTATCAAAACTTGTCTGCCCACTGTTGGACATAGGTCTCTCCCAATGCCTTCCACAGTATGCGATCATCCGCCTGCCGCATCCAACGACTTCCTGCCGTTGCCTTCCTTCAAAATTCTAATAAAATTGTTTAATTTTAAATCAACAATTATTAATAATTAATTCAGTTCCATTTCATTGTAACTTGGTGTTATTATACAGTGTTCAAAGGAAATTAATATGGCATTAATGAAAGTCATCATTCAATCTTAATTACTCTAAGCGTAACGTGTAAATCGTATTGCTTTTATGTTCTTTTTCATTATCCACGATAATCGCACAACATTAAATAATTAAATCTATTTAAGATAGCTACTGCCTTCAAGAATTGTACGTATCAAACTAGTTTGTATTTAAAACATGTGGATATTTATGTCAAATAAATTATATACTATTAATTAAAAATATATGTATATTATTCAACATTAATTTTGTTAAAGATTTAAATTTAGTTAAATTCATTAATTTCATTAATTACAAAAGTAAATAGAAATGTGAATGGAATTATAATGGAAAATAATCAAATGAGTTAAAATTTAATGAAAATTATGAAACAGTTAATTTTTCAGTCATACGCGTGTGTAGAGTTTTATTGTATAGTTATTTTTTTTATTTGAATAGGGTCAAATGAGCGGTGGAATCCTTAATTAATGGAGGTCACCTACGCCTGTGGACTTTTGTAACACTAAAGGGATCGCAGAAACGTTGCTAGCCTTTAAGGAAAAGGGACCATTTTCTTGTTATAGGTACATATTCATAGCCTAGTCCTTATATAACTATTGCTTACGTTTCCTGTTAACTAAGATTGCGTTTCTAGTGAATATGTCTATAACTATATCAGTTGACATTGTAAAAATTGTCTGCTTTGATACAAGATAATATTTTGGGATAAGGTCTACTAGTAAATGGAATAAAGCAGAGTTATAAAACAAGGATCTGCTGTGCTCGTCGTCTGGTATCCGAGGATAATGCTTGCGACATATCGACCGATCATTAAAAGTAGATTCCGCTGCGGCGTTCTGAATAGCGTTCTTGTATTCACAAAGACGTCGATAAATCGGAAAATTCCAACGAGACGATCTTGACGTGAAGGAAATCTCGCGTTTAATATATCTTCAAGAAAAATATTTAAGGACATTCGTATACTAGAATCTTCACTTATATTAAATTTATTTATGCTCATTTATTACATGGAAGTCGATGATTTATATCACATCTATTACAAGATACATTTTAATTTTTTTTCTTAATATACTTATGTAAAGAGCCAAACCCTAAGTTGTTAAACTTTGAAGTTACTAAGAGTGTATACGTTTCACAAACGTATTGATTTTGGAATCGTGTATTTTTAGAATACGCAGTTATATTTAGAATAACATAGTACTATGCAAATGTTTATTTTTCGAGATCCGTGATATCGTAAAAGAAAGTAAGATTTATCTGATTACCTCTGATCTGAAAAGGGAGCATTATATTATGCGTAATCTACTTTAGTTTTACTATTCATTTCCTCTTGAGGAAAATTTATGTTATGTATGGAAATAAAGATTCTTATACATGAAAGTCGAAACTATTACTGAACAAATCGAGGTAGTCTGAGAGGTAGGGTAAGAGGGCAATAGAATGAAAACAATTCAACGGTTACTTTGGGTTCTGTAGAAATTAGTGTTATGACCTCCCGCTTTTTATTAATTTGATTATTTTGAAAATACGTTAAGAAGAATAGTTTAATATAATCTGTATTCTGCTCTAAATAGAAAATTTTGTTACTTAATTATTTTACCACATATGTATTGCAATGATATCATATTAAATTTACTGAGAATTTGATAAGTTCAAAAACATTAAACGCGCCATTGCGACAGTCTGTAGAAAGATAATATGCAAAAAAGGACAGTTCATTTTAATATTACCTCGCGCTCAAAAACTTTAAATGGAAAATACATGTAGTTTTTACAACTAGCGAAATTAATTTTCTCAACTTTGATGAAAATTACAGAAATGATTTGCAACTTTATACAAACTTTGTCCGTGATGTCAGAGAGGACTTTTTCATATTTATTTCAGTAATTTTTGTAAATGGGAAACTTGTTAGATCCGATTTAAATCATTGTTATTTAATATGTGTGTTGTTTTCATTTGAATTAGTCACTATTCACAAAATTAGCTACTGATGTTTACAAAGAAATAAGCGTTTTATCCACGTCAGTGATTACTGCTATTTGGTGACGAGTATCTGCTTCATTTACATTGAAATATCCGGACTCATAGACGTAGTATAATAAATACTTTGATGCCGAACTCGTCTACTCGCGGAACTAGTACCGGACGCTCCTGTATATAAATATTTCATCTTTTTAGTGCTATTGGTTTTTTAAAATAAAATTTAATTTCATGTACGAATCAATAGATTTTTTTCAATGTTACAATGATAAATTGTGCTCATTCAGCGCAGCCCTTGCTCATTCGATTTCGCGCGATTTGTCTCGTTCGCCACCATCAGCCGTAACCATTCAGATGTGGGTAATGGTCTCGATTAATTAGGCAGCGGGATTTTATTATTCACACTCAATTTTGTTGTTTGAAAGTACGTTTATATGTAGTCCACAATTTTGTTAGTAATAAATAGATTACGATGTTTCATTGTTACTATTATTACGGCGTGGTTTATTTCCTCTACTATTTTTGATGTCTACTGGTGTCGATCATCACCTTCCTGAATAATAAACAAAAGTCTCTACCCTTGAAGTCACAATTTTTTGCGTAACTTTCTTTTGCGACTTTATGCGAAATGAGGTTGCGTCACATTACAAGATGATTTTAGCCACGAGATTATTAGCGTAATAAAGATAGATAATATCGTTATATTATTACTTGCAACGTAACAAGTTTATAAGAAACGAGCAAAGGATTGAATTGGATTTGAAATGAAAATATAATAACAATGCAAAAAGGTAATTCGCTAGCCCTACTTATCCGACTAGAACGCAGTTTAAAGAGGCGTTCAAGTTTTACAACGTTTACATGATCAATGTAACTATGTACAAAGCGTTGAATGAAATATAAAAAAAAATGCGCAATTGATGTGAAACTTCACCCTTGTTAAAATGATTTTTGTTATATAAAGACAGATGGATAACATTTTCCTAATGATTAGGAAAAAAGCGACACTGAAAAACGACACGCCGAGGCCGGTCAACATCTGTTACTTGGGAGAATAAGATAAATAGACTTTTCTGTATATGTTTAAATGTATCTGGGATACAATGATCCCTAAATTAGAAGTCGTAAATTTTTTTTTTATAATTCAGGGCAGTGGGCGGCAAACTTATTAGCCAAAGAGTCAAAAATGCTAATAAAAAAAATTGACAGCCAAATCTGTTTGTGTAGCTGGATGAATAAAAATAACATCTTTGAAGAAGGAACCTTTGTAACACGCACGCAAATTGTATATACGATAAGCTTCGAACACTGGTGACAAGAGTGTTTGCAATGCGACTTGCCCCGGGTCGGGCAAGCCCATAGGAAGCTTATGCCATAGCCACACTCTAGAGTTCTAAGAGCCACATGCGGCTCCAGAGCTGCACTGTGCCGACTTCTGATGTAGGGTAACAAATAATGATTAAAATGTTGTATAGTAAAAACCAAGACATTGTATTATTCAAAAATCCGTTGAACTTAAACGAATTTGTATTTAAAAAAAATGCTTATACGGCTATTTATAAGCTTCAACGTTATTAAAAAGCTCAGAAAAGTTCAGCGGAAAATTTTAATTGTTTCGATAACGTTACTCAGACAAAGTTGTTTACATAACTTGAGATTTTATATGGAAAGTTTGTAAAATTCCTTCGTTTCGGGAATCACTGCTGATGTAGCTAATAATAAAATTAAATAATTTTATAATACGATCATGAAATTAAAAATAAATGATATAAAAGCGTTTAGAAGGCTTTCTAATTTTAATTTTTTATTAATTTTTTGTATTTACATTTATTACATTATCTATAATATATTTATTATTTCATATTTATTGTGTTTACGTTTAAATTATAAAAAAAAGATGAAATAATGTTTAATTCAGTCTCAAACAATGACAAAATCATGGTTATTTTCGGGTTGTGAAATCTCTAACTTTTTTATTTGGTTAAATATTTTTGTTTGCCGTTCTAAAACATGAATCCACTCGGTATGAACAGGCAATTAATTATGCATTAAGCTAAATCAGAATTTCAAAGAGGACGTAACTTTCACTACAGTAATATTAATTTTCACAGTTATTGTTACCTTATATATATCAGACTTATTCTTTATAACAACAGTGAGATTTTGTCGAACTGTACAACAAAACAGTTTATTTCGGGCTAATGCTCTTATCGAACTATACTTGGAACTCCAATTTTTATTTAGTTTTCTATTGAAAATACGCGTGAGTGACAGATACGAGTATGTTCCTGAAAGTAACCTACTAAAATACATGTTTAGGTAGACGAACGAAATTTATTCATCACTAGCTGGCCCCGCGAATTCTGTTTCGACTTAAAGACAATAAATAAACAGATTTTTGAATTTATTAGGAAATACAAAAAAAAACATTTCCTCATCTGAAAAAAACGCTGGGAAATGGAAAAGGGCTATATTACGGCTTTTCCACGGGAGTTTTTAAAATTTTTCTCACCTTTTAATCCTTTCCTAGACCTCCACGAACATGACCAAGACCAAGATGAGACAAATCCGTTCAGCCGTTCTCGAGTTTTAGCGAGATGAACGACAATTCATTTTATATATATAGAAGATTATAATATCACAAGAGTTTATTTATTTGTTTTGTTATTTAAAAAGAATTCGGCCAGTTCTAAATATATGGTCTTAAAGTACATCCATTATATATACGAATATCATGGAATCAAGGTTATATTAGTTTGTGTGTTCGCGCGTAAACTTCGAAGGGTCAGTACGGCTCAAAGTGGCTTTACCAAATTAGTTTTATGTGTATTGTGAGCTTACTCTTTCATCTCCTATTTTATTGCGTTACGCCTCTCGGGATTCTCTCTAGTTTCGGTCTAAAATGTTTGATTAAATAATATATCATAATCGGCTATTCTCACATTTGTTTCTTTTACTTACGTCAATAACATATCCGTACAGACCTGCGGAAATGAAGGGCACTAATAAATTTCTATATGAGTTCGTTAATATTGCTTGACGATAAATTTTAAAATAATAAAGTAAGGAATTTTAAGCTCTAGCTTAGACGCAACGTTCGTCAACTAATATAAGAAATGTTTAATTCTAAATTCACTTATTTATTTTTTTATTTTTCCAATCACAATTAGCAAAAAAAAACAATCCTAACACTAATGTTAAATGTGAAATATGGTACATTTTTCCCATCCCACAAGTCATAAAGTACATACCATTTAATATTAAATTAACAGTGATAAAACCAATACGGCAGAGTTGATCCACTTTTGTTGATGCATCGAACTTTACCAATATTTAATAAACGTAACCATTGTCAATTTAATTAATTCGTGTGTTGTAAGTTTGTCACGTGACGTGGAGGCTCGATAGACGTATCTGTAAAGTTTGACATATTCGCAAACTTGTTTACAACATAAGGTATTACAGATTGCCGAAGTTAGAGGATACTTTGGTTAAAAGAACTCAACTTGCCATGACGTTTTAATTACAATTTTTGTTTTAATTAATATGAAACTTTATATGTACTGATTTATAAACATTTAACATTAATGTTTTTTTTAGAACTTGTCGACTTATCAAATGACAAAAAGTTTTTTTTCGTAGTAAAATAAATATAATACTGGAAGTGGACTCATTATTTAGAATAAGTAAACTTGAGTCGCCACTCCGCGGACCATTTGGAGGGCCATGAAAGTCGTGGAATATCCGCGAGCTTTTTTAAGTTGCATCATCTGAATTTATGCTTAATGGAAAAAAGTGAGGAACATTAAATAGCATTTAAGAATATATCACATAAATAGTGAAATAACAAATGTATTTTACCCAGATTAATTCAATTATGTATGTTAATTGAATATCAATTGAGCGCGCTTGTCAATTTGACGTTTCTATTGCAATAGTTTTGAATCTTTGGTAATACTAATGACCAGCTATTATGTCTCCGTAGTCCAATAGCTCTAATCAAAATTCGTTCCGAAAACAATCAAACTATGTTCAAGTAAAGTGTGCACGTTAGGTAAGGAGATAAGCTAACGACAAGGAGTAACCAGTTGGGGTGTTGCGGCCCGCCAAAGCCGCCGAGATTTAGCGCGGCGGTGGCCATTAAGACAACAACGACAGTTAAACTGAAACCGGGATGGGCTCTGAATTTTAACGAAATTTACTGCTATGCAAATGCGACCCAGCCGAAATCGTAGCCTTCGCTTAATTATTCCTGTTCCTCAACGTCATTTCTTTGTTTTGTTTGTATAAATTTCTTCATATATACGAAAATTTCGAATTATATTTATTTTTAAAATTAAATTTTGTTTTAGTTGCTTCAAAATTTTAATCGGTATTCCATATTTAAATGTTGCACACTTCTTTGTTTCTTCTAAACTTTTGTCTACAGCGTAAATGGTAAGATCATATTTAAACATGTGAAGGTAAATCTTTTGTTGAAGTATCAAAGCAAAAATGCACTTCAAAGACGTTGAAATAAGATATCGATTTCTAGGAAATCATCCGTCTATAGAATACTGTGAGGCGAAAGCACAATGAAAATGGAAGATTAACGCTTGCCCATTAAAGCCCTGCTGCGGACGGCCCTGTCGTGATTGATGGGACCAATTCAACGCTTGTCCGTAGCCACCGCGCCGTCCGACGCCGACGTACAAGCTGGCCCTTCACTCGTTAGGGAACGTAGAACGTGATTTAAAATTAACATTTTGAAATCCAGAAGAGCAGTGAAGAAGCCGTTAAGCTTTGGAAGCCGTATTTATTTTATATTCACAAACAGTTACTATATAAAAACGTCATACACATTGTTGTGTCTCAAGGACATTTCTGTTTTAGTACGGCATCTTCAATTTACATACTCGAACTATACGATTTTTTTGCAGTATTCGATAAGGTTAATTTTAAATACTTATATGTATGAACTTATTTTATTAATAATTCAATGTTAATGAACTTTACTCAAATTAAATTTAAATGTATACTGACCATAGATAACTTGATAGAAAAGCAGTTGAGTGTTTGATGCAATTAGAACAATATTCGTTCGGAGACTTGACCGCGGTAATTGAATGAGTCTAAGAGCGGTGATGTAAGCAATGAAAATATGTTTGCTTAGAATACTCGTCTACCAAATATTTTAGCTGTCTCACTGCCAATATGACCTTTGGAATACTTCATAAATACCTGGACTTTTACGAAAGTTTTTATAAAATTGTTTTGATACTTAGAATATTAAAGTTGGTATTAGAAGTAAGTACAAGTAAGACATTTTATAAAATATAAAACGGTGCATAAACTTTAAAGTTGTAAGGTAGTAAACGGTATAATTGATCAGACAGGTGATCGGTCAAAGGGGCGCGCTGCACGGCGGAGATTTACTTAATCGGTGGGCGACTGCAACAGCGGAAAATTGCTGAGAACTTGGCAGCTTTAAAAAGATAACCGTTAAATTGCTGTTGACATCGTGCTAGCAAATTGATGTTGAGGTAACCGTAAATTCATTTTAACTGATACATCTCAATTTTCGTATCTTGAATTCGAACTCAATTTTTGATCAACAAGTGTAATGTATGATTGTGAGAACACCTTGCTTGCAATACATATATAGTTAGAGTACTAATTACAATGTTCATATGTAAACACAATACCATCAGTTCTATTACAGTAATGTTTTCAAATCAAATTACACTAAATCCAAGTCTTAATCAATTAGGAGCTTCAGCTCGATGCCGGTGGCTATACACTAAGTAAACATAAAGGTACGTTCTAAATTTAAATAAAGAAAATATTACATAAAAATGATAAATAGGTCGGAACGTGCGAAATATAATAAGTAAGCGCGGCCCACTCGTACAGATAGCGGAGGTCACAACTTCTTTAATCTTTAATATATTTTTTTTAATTTTTATATCTTTTTTTTAATATTTTTTCCGTTAGTATTTTATAATTGATGTCGATTGGTCGGTTGATATTTATAGGAGTTCTCGATAGCGTTCAGGGAATTCAGAGAGGTCGGAGTTCGGTTATCAATCACGAGCGTGAATTGTAGGAGTTTTATAAGTATCGCGCTTTTCTGGTGAGCCCTTGATATTGTCAAAGCAGTCTACGCTTCGTCAATAGAGATCTTAAGAAAAATAAGTAAATATTCAATAGAGTCGAACTTTTGCCGAGATAGAGACGCTTATATAAACATATGATCGTTTAGTATCTATACTCCTTTATTGTATACTCTAAATCGGTCCAGTCGCATCATGACCTTCGATGTAAATAGCTATATAGTACATAAAGATATGAGAGGTCGCTATATAACTTATATGCATAACATATACCAGCAAAAGCCAGTCAACCGTATAAATAGAAATCAATATTTTTGTATGTTAGTCCTGAATGCGCATCTGCAACGTGATTAGATCTTGAAACTTCAGAGGATACGCAGATTCTTCTTGTTTTGTGTTTAAAAAAAATCTTAAAACGTATTTAGAAACGTTTTTATAACGTCAAACATTTTTCGCTTGTCCTGTGACTTAGCGATTGCAATGCTTGTCCGTTTATGTTGATTATTCATAAAATAAAATTAAAAAAGTGGAATGACTCTGAATGCTTAATAATGCAAAGTGCGTATAAAGCTATGCTTACTTAACACGTCACGTTTTACGGAATTGAATATAAAATGACGGAGGTAGTATCTTCAAGTTGATGACTTAAACAAATTTCTTGCGAAAATACAGTGGTTATTCACTGTATTAAGTTACTTGATTAGTTTTTTTTTTTTTACTTGGGACGGTTTTATAAATGTTACAATGGTTTATTTCTATACAGTGTGTAAGTAAGTAGTTTCAAATATATAGGTACTGATGTTATGCGAAATGGTGCATATTTATACAATCAGTATTACTTTATTGATAGCAGTTTGAACAATGTACGGTTGTTTAAATTTGAGTAAATTTTTAATAAAAGTAGTAGTTTGAAAACTATTACAGTATTTTATATAACAGTTAATCCAACTTGAGCTGGATAATTTAACGATATTACGTAAACGGCCTGGCCTATACAATTCAAAGTGACCTTTGTGGTTTATCTAAAAATTAACAAGGCTTTTGCTAAAATTGGGACGGCGTTATTGTATTTGTATTCTATTAAATTATACGAACGCCGAGATTGTTTAGGTAAACATTATCTGCCGGCCCGTTGTCCGAAGCCGAGGTAACACACTCTTCTCTTTGAATATTGGATTAGATTGAATTTGGAATTAAGGAAAATGTTCTTTTTTAAAATATATATTGTATTTTATTCCTCTCAGCAAAACAAGGACTAATCTTAAATTCTCTTGTTTCAGAGTAATGGTGACTTTCGCTCTGAAAATAATAACTACCAAAATAAGAACATGATTCGGGTCAGTAATCATCGGTATTTGGAATATACACTTTTGATATATTACATAAACATATAATGAGTCATATAAGTAGCTATAGTTAAGTATATATGTTTTAATCCTGATAGACTAGTTGCCGATCATCTCTCGTCATCTACCCCTGACCTCCTTTCGTCCTTATACTTTTTTATTATTTCAATGCTCTTTAATAACGTCCCGCAACTCTTGTGATGCTGCAGATGTTAGGGAGTAGTGAATATCGTATGAACCGCTGGGCTATTCACAGAAGTCAGTGTGAAGGCAATGTAATGTGATGGCAGTGGCGAGCACGAGCGAAGCATATATCGGGATGAGCGGGCAGCGCGTGCGGCAGAGCGTGCGGAGGAGGAGTGCGCCGCGGGGTGCGTGATGCGCTGCGGCTGGTGGGCGCCGGCCGCGCACGGCCCCGCGCCCGCCCGAGCCCCGACCCGGCGCGCGTGATGCGCGCGGACCGCGCCGCGCTGCTCGCGTGGCTCGTGTGCTGCGCCGCCGCCCTGCCCGCGCACAAGTACAGCACGCGCCTCGTGCGCACCAAGTACGGGCCGCTGCGCGGCATTGTCGTGCACTCGCACCCTCAGGTGTGGCAATTTGAAAGAACCAATGGATTACGTTTTTTCATATATATACTCCAATGAATGTATGGATGTTCCTAAA
>JAODUI010000011.1:5218074-5228965 GCA_027563995.1 Papilio gigon | reverse complement strand
CGATGGGCTCGAAACTAGTCGGTACTGACACCGAGTTGCACGTGAGTTAAGCCGTTTTATAAGTTATATAGTGAAATTTCTCACGAAAGTTTTAATAGTTTAATTGTATGTTACATGTATATAGTTTAGTACGGTCAGTGGTCGTGGGGTCGCCATACACGGCCGAGGACCTATCGTGGCGATCTTTGGAGGAGGCCTACGCCCAGCAGTGAACGACGTGTGGCTGATATGATCATGATATACTAGCACAAGCGTAGATTTTAGTTGTAATGGTTCAAAACTAAAATATAAAATAGTCTGATAATATTAAAAACGACCGTATCAAATAATTCAAACATTTACGAGGTGTTACAAAGTTTGTAGGTCACTGTACCTTCCCCTGCCATGTACAGAGTAGTACTCCTGCAGTTCCTTCAGATAGTTAGAGATCTGCTCTGCTGTGTCGAAGCGCTCAGGGCGGCGGGGCCGTGGGTACTGCGCCTGCGCACCGCACAGCAACATGGCCGACAGCAACAAAATGGCGGGGATCAGGAGGCGCATTGTCGCTGCAAATTGTTATAGTTTTGTGATTTATACTCATTAACTATTGCTTATTTTAACACCATCATCATCATCAGCACGTGTCTGTTCACTTCTGAACAAAAGCCTTTCCCAATGCTGTCTATAGTATGCGGTCCTCAGCCTTCTGCATCCAACGACTTCCCACCGTCCGCTCTAAGTCCTCGGTCCAATTGCAGGGTGGTCGCTCCACACTCCTGGTCCCCAACCACGGCCTCGTTTCGACCAATTTCCTATCCCACCTGGCGTCGCTGTCCCGACAGATGTGACTTATTTTTCAATATAGTCTTTATATATAAAAACATACATATTTGCGTCATCAAGTGAAACACTTAAACTGTCCGAAATAAATCCATTGTGTAATGTGACTTCTTAAAATAGTTAATTTAATTTCTCATTTCTAAAATGCATACTTAACTTTAGCAATATAGAAAGAAAGGAAGAATCTCATTTATTGCCACACTTAAAAAAAAACACGTAAAAACTTAAACAAAAGAAAAAAGACATGAAAAATGTGGCAAAAGTCAGCTCAGCATGTTCAGTGACAGTCTAGACGTCCCTGCGATGGTTCTCAGCTGGCACCTTCTGCTATATCAAATGTTAGGTAAAGCTTAAGGTGTTATGTTTAATATATTTAAGTTTCTATATTCGTAATGATAATAGAAATGTATTTGTACTGCTAAATTACTTACTTTAGACCTTACAGTGATCACGCTGCCATATTCCCATCTCTTATAAGTATGTTATAATATATATATATATTACATATATAAGTATGTAAGTACCTTGTAAAAACATTACTTACAAATACAGCTTTCTTTATTATAATATGTATAAAATTATTTTTCGTTTTTTATTTTCACTTTCAATGTAACAATTTCGATATGTAGATTAAAGCGTTAAGAGTATGGATTTCCGATCACGTGGCCGACAGTTCGACTAACGTAAACCTTATCTTACCACAAGCTTAGCTTAGTAGGAGCGGTGAAAGAAATACTAATAACTTAACAAAGATGTGACAATATTAAAAAAAAAAGATTGTAAATATAAAGGTCAGTTTTCGATAACATATTGTGACCTTTTGTTTGAAATAAGGATGTGCTGTGACACATTTGCAGCGCGGTATCGATTCAATTAAGAAATTATCGATATGGCCGATAGCTCACTGATATTTTGATCGCTTTTTGATTGTCTAATCGATGTTTTATTTGACATATGTTTACATGATTAAATGATCCGGCGTCGTTTGAACTTATGTAGGAGTGGGGGACCAAGCTACACCTTCCTAAATCAACTAAATTGTTTTCATTTGTTTTTTTTTAAATACAACAAACAAAAAACAAAAGAACTTTGTATTCAAAAGAAGTATTAGGAAAGTCCGGGACTGTTCCGTTTAGAATTTTTTTTTTAATTCAAATATAAGCATATTTTTGTTAACTTACTAATACATCTTGTGCCACTCCGACTACGCTCTAGACTTGTGCTAGGATATGGTTAACAATACTCTAATAAGGGCATTCGAACGTTCTACCACGTGATCAGAAATCCGTACCATCAACCTTTAGGCTATTGACGCTCAAGTTAATGAAAGGCTGAACCCAAAAAACGATCTTAAGATCGATCGATTTGAAGTCGCTTAAACTCTTTGTTTATAAATGAACTCAAAAATAATCGAAACAATTTTAAAATGTCGTACAATGGTATTCTAATGTGTAAGGTGCAACAAAGTTCGCCCTTCAGATGCGGCTGACTCTTCGTAATTGTGTCCACTCCCAATTAAGTAATGCTCACTTGAGATATTTAAGGCCGGACAAACGTTTGCGCGCGGCCATGTTTGCTCAGCTCTCGACAGCAGCCACATTGTGTTGTAAATTACTATTTTACCCACCGTCAATGTTGCCAATTACCTAATTACTTTTTTATTACAAGTTCAACTGTCATATAAAGAAGTTGAATTATTTTATCAACTTAGATTTGTCTTTTAAATTGCTACTTTGTAGCGCCAGGATGCGGGTTCGATTCCCATAAATAATATTTGACATTCAGAGTTCGAATCCACGGACAACTCAAAATTAAAGAGCAATAGATAAGTGAAAAGGAAGAAAAAAATACTTGAAAGTAAAAAAGAGTACGGAATACGAGTCTATATGATGCGAAAATAAAAATAAAACTTTTGACACGCAATAATTTATAGAACTCTTATTTTAATCTGTGACCCGAATTGTCCAGTGGTATAAATATTTTTTTTTAATAATGTTATTTATTTATGCCACAAAATGCATTTAATAATGTATCCAGGCGATCCCGAGTTACCAGCTAAGCGTTGTATCGTGCCCCTATATTGTTTCATAAATCAAAGTGAAAATTGCCCGCGACGTCAGCGCCCACGGCATCTTTTATAACTATTACATTTATTTAAATTATTTATCATCATTTATCATCGTTTG
This sequence comes from Papilio gigon, assembly GCA_027563995.1. Taxonomy (NCBI): domain Eukaryota; kingdom Metazoa; phylum Arthropoda; class Insecta; order Lepidoptera; family Papilionidae; genus Papilio; species Papilio gigon. The sequence goes on along the minus strand of JAODUI010000011.1, from coordinate 5,225,960 downwards.
GACGTTACCAGTTTTTTTTAGTTTATTGAAATTTTTGCATTTTTGCACCAATTTTTGCGTTATTACCCGCTCCGTGACTAAACGTGAGTGCGACCCGCGGTCCACCAGACCCCACCTCCTTTAACGAAACTATGTCCTTTCCACAGGGAAGTTGCATTAGTGATTTAGACCACGTTTCGCAGCGAACGTGTTAAAAACAAGCAGTGCGACTCGTAATGAAAATATGTCACCGATGCTAACGGACTTTTTTTTGGAGATAAACGAGTGGCGGGGTCACTAAGGTGGTCGTCGATGCCCGGATGTCTATCCGCAGCTCAAAACGAACAGATGCGTTGTCTTTGAGAAAGGGATAGGGTCGCTTGAAGGACCCTAAGTCTTACTTGTTTGGAAATACGGCCGAGGACAGACTTAGTGACGTTACACTCTATATTTTCATAGAGGTTTTTTTTTAATTTTTTTTTTCATTATTGCTAAATTTCGTCTAGGTACATACGACCTTATTGGAGACATGTTCTGACAAACATCCATCCAAATTATCGAATTCCTAATATTAAAAAAAATAAGTAAAGATTTATACAGAGTCTGTTACTTCTCACGTTTTTTAAAGCATATATAATCACGATATACTTATTATAGAGGTCGCTAATTCTTTCCGACCGCCCATAGATATCCACTTACCCTTTCAATAAATCTTTGAGGTGCGCACAATGTTCACCGTGTAGATTAGGGTTGGGATGATGTATCGATATTGTTTATACGACGACGGATATCGATAGTGTAAAATTATAATAGCATAAACGGACGGTATACTGTGGAAGGCATTAGGGAAGGCCTATGTAGCAGTGGACAAAGGCTAATTAATGTTAGTGACGAATAATGTTGGTGACGATAAGGTCAAAAGAGAACCAGCAGCTTGTAAAGTTACGCAGCCACTACTCACAGTGTTATTAACGGAGCGTTCAACTAGACTACGCTAGAATCATAAGTCAAATAATTTAACGATGTTATGAAAGGCCTATGTCCAACAGAGAAGGGCTGATGACGATGATGACGTTGGTTATATTTTGATACGTAATAGTGTGAAGATTATGAAAAACTATGTCCAATGCATGAAACCTAAAGCCCGTTACACACTTTGGGCAAAACTGAGAACTGTAGTTGACCCGAGAATTGAATATTAAAAACACGCTTATAAAAAAAGAAAACACAACTCGTGTTTGCGTTATAATTTCGTAATACAGAAATAATATTCAGTGTTAATTAAAAAATAACATTGTTACGTTACGTTATGATGTGTTATGTTATGTTATTGTTAATTACATGTATTGAAAAAAGAAAACAAAAAAATCGACTATTGGTTGGTCGTTAGCATACAGTTTCGAAGCGTATATATCGGAAATTAATATCTTATTTAATTAAAAAGGAATTTTTATAATAATTCTCGCAACCATGCCTAATGTGTTGGAATCTTGTGCTAAGATATGGTTCATGACAATAGTCGAATAGTGAATTTCGAACCTAAGACCTTACGATCGGTAGTTTGCATTCCTAACCATTGGGCTATTCTCTTAGGCTCTCTGATATATACATACGGCATTTATGCAAGTATGTATGTTATGGTTTCATTATTTCCATACGTAAAAAAAACTACGTTAAAATTTAAATATCCATTCGAATGTTAAATCGTAACGTACTGCACATCACTAGAGGTCACATCACTATCGGTTGATTTGCGCCCAGCGCTCTGTACAATGCCCACTGTAATGTTTCCATCCCTGTTGTTGAAGCCAATCTTTATTTCCACAGCATTCGTATTCTTGTTTTTAAAAATAGAAACTTCTATGGCTGTAGAAAATCCGTTGCAAGCATTCTTTTTATAGATCTTTCAATAATATTTACTAACTCACACGCGTAACGGAATGCGCAGTCTTCATTGTTTATCATACATTCTTATAGCCCATCAAAGTTGACCAAATAATTATTTTAAGGTTAGTTATATTGCTAAAGTCTACTTTTTAGTTTTTAATCATCTACAGCCCGGAATTAGGTAAACTAGAACATAACAGTAAGATCTCCGGAGGCCTTTTGTGTTGTCATTTACTACACAAAATTGCATTTCGATAATCGACTCTCGATTGGAAGTCAAACTTGTATGAATACTCCATCAATAGTTGTCTATAGGTTGCTTGATAAATTATAAGGTCTTTTTTTTAATAACGACAATTGTTTTCTATTTTTAAATAAATTATAATAATTGCATGTTGAAGAAAATTCCCGAAACATTTCAAGTGTTAAATAAAACTCGGTAGAAACTTTTAGTTGTGACCTTTGACAAAGAAAAGGCACAAACTAAAAGTTTAAAATTGGTGGGAATTTACGCGGCGGCCATCTTGCACGTTCCGTTTCTCGTTAAAGTGTTGCCATGCGTGAAAATAATATCCGACGCGTTTTGAATGCCCGCCTTTGAGTTGGTCACACCTTAACGTTTAAAATTCAAACCGCGAAATTAGAATATGCTTGTTGACATATTAAACAGTTTCAAAACACTGTCGAGGTACAGTTTAATACAGATTTGACTATTAGATGTGAATTTTGTCAGCGTAACAACTTTTGATTACAATTATACCTACTGAAACAGATGTACGTGACGGTTATTCGTTATTTACTGATAAGCAATCAAACGCCAATAGCCTAATGGTTAAGGGTACTGATTTTCGATCACGTGGTCGAAAGTTCGTATCTCGCCATACGACTATTATCGTGGACCATATCCTAACACAAGCCTAAAGCTTAGTTTGATAGGAAAAAAAGTAAATCAAAACAAAAATCTGCTCAGATTTTTTCTTACATCAATCATACAAAAGATGATATTCTATATCTATGCCAAGTTTTATCGAGCCAGGTTAATCAGTATCGGAGTCACATATAAACTTCCACAGTTTTATAATGACGGTAAAAACACACGAAACGATGCAAAACAAGCCACCATTCTAAAATAAGACAACCCGAGCTCGCTTCCAAATTAAACGTTAATTAAAAACATTTAAGTCGCCGTTAAAATTTTACACGTGATACAATTAAATTATCTAATCTACATTTGTAGGAGCGAAAGATTTACACGCATCGTGAAAATCTTTTACGACAATATATGTTTAGAGTAGAGAAAATATTGAGTACTTACTATTACAACTAGGACTTGACATTTAGGTAAACAATGCCGTAAATAATTAAAAAAAAATCAAAAATATCTGAGTAAAAAAAAGTAAGAACCGCCAGTCTTTACGTGCGAAAAGTATAAATAAATAAAAAATGTCACAAATGAAAAAGTTTGGATATCCGAATGTTTGTTAGAAGGTATCTCCAGAAGGGCTTAAATAATCTGAATATAGAACAATGAAAGAAACCAACAGTCTTTTAATTCAACGAAGACGAAGCCGAAAGCGACAGCTGAATTAACTAAAAAGGTTTTATTTAATATCTCTTAAAATAATTTTCAATTTATATATTTGAAGAGTTCGAATTAATAAATTAACAATCTTAAACTAGTAGCTTTATATCAACTTGACATTTAAAAATGGAACTAAAAAAATACAATAAAGAAAATGACTCGAATGTATTACAAAAAGGACTATACGTATACGTGAATTGCAAAACCTTTTTGCAATATACGTATTCTTTTATTACATTGTTTGACTCTTCATCTATTGTGTAAACAACCTTTTACCTCATCATTTGATTTCTTTTATTGGATTGATTGTCAGTGTACATAGACAGATAATTAAAAGGGCTTTTCCGTAAGAAGGTACCCTCTCTGATTTGTAATCGTCAAATAGGTTCATGTCTAAATAAAAGGCTTAGCAAATTGAAGGATTACAAAATCTCTAACCCAGTGTTTCCCAACCTTTTTTGAGCCATACCCCACTCTGATATTTTTATTTTGTTGCCTTTAAACATAATTTGTTTATTTCGAAAGTCGATTTCTTCATAAATTATTTTAGGAAAATTCACCCTGAATTTCTATTATCAAATCATAATAAATAAAATTTCAAAGCTTATAAAAGAACACTCAAATTCCAACTTTGAATTGCAACCCTTAATTAGTTTATTGGCCCCCTGTAGGGCGTGGGCCTAACCTAAAAACTGTCTAACCTATAAAAGAAACAATCTTATTAAAACCTCTTCTAAAACAAACCTCTTTCGTAATCTGATGTTCCCAAATAAATAATAGTAGTGACATTTTATTTAATCTAGGATTAAACAGAAAAACAAACAGTTCGTTTGCCGAAAGTTGAGCAAACAAATGTTCGTGACATTTGCCTTTTGCTTTTTTTTAATTTTTAAAATATTCGATGATTAATATTGTCATGATAAAGGCAGATTACAAAATAATACTTTGATATATTTAAACAATACAAGTTAGTTACCAAAGAGATTGGGCATAACTGAGATATGTTATTTAAGAAGGTTGTATGATGCGATAAAAAAAAATCAATATTGAAAGTCTGAAAGTAGCACTAGTAGAGGTATTAAGCAAAAAGATTATCGTGGTGTGGAGATATGGAGAGATGATGAACACGTAAACAAGAAAGCAATGATATTGAATGTTAGGGTAAATAGAGAACGAAGATGTGGATGCTTTATATAAAATGATACGCGTAAGAAGGTCAGTACTGATATGACGGCCGACACAGATCTATGGAGTGCATACTGTGACTACTCTCCGTAGGGAAAAGGGAAGGTGGATGATGATGAAGTAAATTCGAAGTGACAGTAATTGTATTATATAGATATATTAATTCAATTTTAAGTATTTTTAATATTAATCTAGGTATAGTTTACATCGTCTTGTATTATTTATTTCTAAAGAACGATTCCTTGAGCAATAGACTTCAACGTTCAAAGTACATATTATGTAGAGACTTTAAATAAAGAATTATTTGTTATTTAACATTCTGTTTATATTATATATTCACGGTCGAATTCAATGGAAAAGAAAAATTACATTTTCACGTTTTACTTGTAAAAAATGACATTTATTGTTTATGGATATATTTTAGAACGTTTTAGTGTTTAAATTTAATATACAAATATGTTAATAACATTGTTAAGGGAAGTTTGTTATTATATCTTATTTCCATTAAATTTCAATTATATTTATATTTTCATTAAATGTAAAAGGTTAAATTCATATTTCGCTCTTTCAGTTGTTTAACGAAACAAAAAGCGAACAATTATTTAATTAATTTTTAATCAAGAACTTTTAATTAATTGTCATAAAATTGTTATGCTGTTGAAAATATTGTGCAATAACAGGAAAAGTGCGTAATATCAAATATGTTTTTATAGTAAGAAGATAAAATTTTTCACACATCAAGTTGATATATATTTTTTTGATACATTTATTATTCTTTTTTTGACTTATTTAAAAAATATGTATTAAATTTTTTTTTTATTAACTTCTGAAACTCGACGAAAAATTCAAAGGATTTTAGTAATCTTTTAATAAGTAAATACCTATAATATTACAATAATAGTAGATCTTGTATGATTATTAACATGTAAGAAATTAAGAAAGATTGAAAATCCTTACATAAAACATTTATAACAATTTTTTCAGCATATTTATGAAATAAATCATTGTTTTAGTGACATTAATAATCATTATTAAAGCCTTATCTATTATTCTACATTTAAGAACGAAGATACTTTCAAATGTCTTAATTAAAACTCAAAGAATAATCACGACTTACCTGTTAGTAGTGTGGTCAGTGGTGATATGTGACGAGCTTTGAGCAGCGCAGTCGAAAGCTCAGGGAGGAGTGAGGCCGGCTCCAGCTCGCGGCGCTTTTTATCGCTGCAAAAGCTTACTACAGATCCGCGGCCCGTAACAGGTGGGCGGCGCGGCGCAGGCAACCGTGGAGTGGTCTAATTATATATATTTTTGCTTTTACAGTATTATAAACGTTGTGTACGCTTCTAAATTTTTTGATAACATTGACATTGAAATTTATTAAACAAGTTTTACATGAAATTAAAAAAAAACTTAAAAATTTTATTGTCCCTTTTCCTAAATAATGTTATAAACGTTAAATCGAAGTAAATTGATGTTTTTACATTAAATAATAGAATTGATACGATGAGGACGAAACGAACAGATACAGATCTTATCATAACCTTTATAATATAATCTAAAAATATAAAACTGTCAGCTCCATCGTATTCCTAGTTATTGAATAATTAAGGTCGTAGTCTACTCCATGCCTTTCTCTATCGCGCTGCGTTAGTACGTGTAACGCACGTCGCGGGAGCTTTGGGAGCTTCGTAATTAAGCTCGTCGCGGAGATCAGCCTGAGAGGCACCGCCCGGTTCCTTAAACTTTAATAAACTTGTCGAATACCCGCCCGGCCCGCGCCTCACGATACTTAACGCGATAACCCCTTTGTTTTTTAATTATCTTAGAACATACTTATATATTTGCATTTAATATACGTTATTTATATAATAACATCATTAAGTAAATGTAAGCTACGTATATAGAAAGGTACATGAAAAAGTTATTTTGTAGCTTTTTCAATGACGTCACGAAGACATAAATTGGACTTATACGGTGATATTCAGAGTCAATAATTACGTATTAAAGAGGTTTAAGTAGGCCACTAAACAGTTCGATGTCATTTGATATACCTTTTTGAATTAAAAGTATGGTAAAGTAAGTCAATCGAAATCCATACGAAGTGGCAGGTCTACGACGCTGCTACAATATGCTACGCTTTGTCGTCTACAAGCTACGAATGGGTGCTACATTTTTTGTTACTACGATGTATTATAGGCACTTTTCTTAACGTTTAATTTACATTTATGAATATTTAAATATCTTTTTATTATTGTATATCGTTCATTTCTGTGGATCATTTATAAACAAGATCTTGAAGTAACGTGGATGGTTTTATACAAATTGTATTTATTTTTTAATCGCCAATTAAAATATAAATTTATTTTTCTACTCAAGATAGTATTTATTTAAATCGTTATTTATGACGCATCAGTCAAATAGAGGCTTCTTTAAAAAGAAGTTGATACGTGCTTTAAGCGGTGACTAACGCTTTAAACAAACCATTTGCAAAGTCTAGATGTCTATTAAGCATTGTGCAAATAAATCGTTCTAATCCGATACTTCAACTGTCAACATACTTGCACTCATTTTAATTGAAACTTCTTGGAACTTTAAACAAATTAAAAATTAAGATTTAAAAAAATATACATTATCTTCTTAAATAACATTAGGAGTAACTGTGGTTAATTCATCCCTTATATAAAATCGCCAAGTTAATTTTTATTTAGTCGATATGAAGCTTGTGCGGGATTCGAAATCACGATCTCTAAATCACTCGGCCTTTGCGTCCCTAACCACTAAGCTATTGACGCTTCAATTTTATAAATAACTTACAATACTTAGTATTTCGTTTATTAACAATACTAATAATTATTATTATTAAAAAGGATAAATTCAAAGGCAACGAAACAATAGATTTTCTCATTATTCTGTCCGTTCCTTTATGTTTATAGTTTGATGTTTTAAATAACTTCAAGTAAGTATGTGACAAAACAGTTTATTTCTTGTTTTTTAAAATTACGTTGTCTTTGACATATTGTGCATAAACCTATCCTCCGCCTCCGAGTCTGACTATATTGCAAGGCATTTTTTAAAAATAATAGTTTGATATTGCCACGAGCATTGTCATCAGTCATCGAGATGATGCCTTTATGACTTTGTGGCACATTACACGATATTAAAATAATTCTAATATCATCATCATCATCATTATCAGCCTAGTGTAGTCCACTGCTGGACGTAAGCCTCCCCCATCGACTGCCACGATGACCGG
>JAODUI010000011.1:5201225-5217974 GCA_027563995.1 Papilio gigon | reverse complement strand
GGGCTCATCTTCAGGGTGAGTGGGAACGGTACTATAGCGCGTTCGCGGCCTGTCGCTCACGCGCCTCGACAGCGCGGGGGCGGGGGCGGAGGCGCCGGTGACGTTGACGAGTTCGATGTTGCAGCGTTGCTGGTGTAAATGTTCACTCGATTTACACGCGAGTTAAGTCGTTTTTATAAGTCAATTTATAGTCGAATTCAATAGAAATGAGAAATACTAAATTTAACCAAAAACAATTTTATCTGTATAAGATAGTCACAGATTAAAACGGAAATGTTTGTGTAATCAATTTGACTATTGAAATGTTTCGAAATAATATATAATGTTAATGAGGTGTGTGTGATTTCTCATTTCATTTGAATTCGACGAAATTTTCTATCGAATCCGTGTCCTATACAACCAGATGACTGTTTGAATTTTTAATCATCATCAACGTTCCCTTCTCCCTGCGTAGTGTCGGCGCAGTGTGTACTCATTGCATTGCCTCTAACTTTCTGTTTGAATTCTTAATATATTAATGAAATTCCAACTTAAAGTAAAATAGGTCGATACGCACAAATTTTAGTGTAGTGATTGTGATGTATGTTTGCATTGGGGCCGTTCAAGTATTACGTAAGCACTATAGGGGGGGGGAAGTCTGCTTTGTTTATCTCTGATGACATATGGGGTGGTGATGACGTCAGCAGTATTTATTTACTTTTTGAAACTTGTTGGCAACCTAACATTTTCTACGCTTGAAAACTAAAAACGAATTATAACTACTGCTCTTGAATTATTAAAACAATTAGTTCCCATTCCTAGAAAAAATGATATACCAATGTTCACGTCACATTAGAGGGTCAGATCTTTGCTTACTTTTGCTGACATTCAGTGTCGCTAGGTGGGGTGGGGAATTAGTGGAATGAAGGTCACGATTGAGCACTAGGAGTGTGGATTCCTCAACCAAGGTGGACCGACGAGTTAGTGCGGACGGCAGGAAGTCGTTGAATGCGGAAGAAGGATCTCATACTGTGGAAGGCATTGTGAAAGGCCTATGTCCTGGGCTGATGATGCTTTTATAATACTTGAACGACTCCCTTTGGAAGTGCGCGTCCGAAGCGATCGTAGCTTGAGTATTTTAGTGTTAACCCCGTTCGTTACAAGAGTTCCATGGATGTAGACCACATTAGTGTTAGGGTATACAACGAATGTATTAGTAAACCCCAGTATAGGCAAATATTTAGACGTTAGGTGATGTCGTTCGGAAAAGTTTTTTTTTTTTCTAATACATTATAGATTTAGACAGGGAATGTAACGTCCTTACAATAAGAAACAATTGATTTGTCTGTTCGCATCTGACATCTATTTTAGACTTATTATGTACTGAAATTAATGTTTTTTTTTGGAAATATAAGAAGATTTCTGTTAGTTTACTAATATTTCTTTGAACACTCCAACTAAGCTTTAGGCTCGTGCTAGGATATGGTTTACGACAATAGTCGAATAGCGGAATTTGAACGTACGACCACGTGATTGGAAATCCTTACTCTTAATCATTAGGCTATTGGCATTTCATTATTTGGATGATTCTAGTTTCTATACTGGTATTGATTTTTAGATTTTTCTGCTAAATTTATAGTAATTCTGTATGTCTTCTTTATGCAGTTACAATGTTTTAAAAAGGATTTTTGTTTAGTTACAATTCAATAGCCAAATGGTTAAAGGTACTGACTACCTACTTAACAATCGTAGGCCTGAATCCCACCAGTGGACTATTGTTAGCCATATGAGCATTTTCAAGCTTATTTGCAATGGTTACAAGAAATATTAGTGAATTAATAAAAAATCTTCTAATATTTTGTTAATAGCGATTTTTTAAATGAAATCAAACATTTTTTTTAATTTCTTTGATTGAAAATAATTTTCGTATCGATGTATGCAAACACAATGCAAAGAATCAGTTATTTTTGTGTAATTTTTCCCAGTTTCCTAGTTTTAGTCAGTTGGTACGGGTAGGTTTTGTCTAGTCAATATTATTTATTGTAGATGTTCGTATGTTGTAGATAATTACTTGTAGAACAGATCTGTGTATATAAGATTTAGTGAGAAATGATTTTCCTTCGTGATATATCCGAAAATGTTCGTATTTATCGCGCTCTCTCACAGCTTCAGTACCCGTTATAGAGAATGACATTGTTCATTTTGACATTTGACATTAAACAATAAAGTTCCATGTTAATGGATATGAAAATGTCACTCATTTAATACGATCGTTCATTGACAGTTCGGGTGTCATCGTGTTCCGATAGAGATCCGAGTTTGCCCGGAGGAAAATAATTTCTTACTACACATACATTTTCAGTAACTTCTTTAATTGTTACTAAGGCATAGCCACTCTAATTTTATGTCGGTTCAAACTCCTCTATGTAAACACACGTACTAGCTGACGACACTGTGTGAGCTTGTTGGTATGTTAGTATGCGAAGGATCCATTCAAGTGAGTCAAGAGTTCATCCTTGGGTCATCCCGCCGTGACACGCCTCGCTGACTCATCATTGTGCACATCTATAAAGATTACAAAGGTGTTCTTGTTTTCTAATAACCTTAGAGATTATACATACGGGGTGTTTCGAAATCTGAAAATAATGCTTAGGAATTCAGAAGAATTATTCGTAAGTGTTATTTGGGAGGCACTGGGAAAGGCCTTTGTCCAGCAGTGGATAGATTGGCGATGTTGATGATGATGGTGATATTGAAGTAAAGTTAATCAACTAATGTTAAAATTTTAGTGGTATTCAAAAATTTATTAAGTTTCTATGTACAGTAACATAACATATGCTTATATTGTCCAGTTTATCTCATTTGAATACGAAATTTAAAAATAATTTAACATTCACGAATAGAGCATTTACTGCAAACATTCTGATTTACAAAATATTTCCTATTAAAATCCCTACACGTTATATAAAGTCATCTCTAATAATAGGGTAGCCTCGTAGAGTACCTCAGGGGTCATATAGTGAGCTGACGATGGTGAAGATGTAAAAGTTCTTGAATATAAAGATGTTAAGGAGAACACCCCGTATACGATGAAATCAAGATTTCACCTTTTGTTATGAGAATGGCGACCCTTTTCATTACCTATAAACTATTGTTCTGCGATTTCAATAAGCTTCTATACATTCCAGATTACTATATTACCCCGCACCTGGCCCGAACTCACTTAGTTGTCGAACCGAGCCGAGCGCGCCGCGTCCTACAAGCGAACATGTCTTCCAAATTTAAAATATTAGTTATTCTTTCTTTCATAACGTGGTGTGGTGCCAGTTACAGGGAACAGTACAGAGGTTGTATGCTGTCTTATTTTTCGTTAAATAATCTCCACTGTGATTAAATTGTGTTACCCAGTTATTTTTAGTTAATTTGTAGATAAATCCATTTTTATACTTTGAAAAAAAAATAGGAATATTTGTGTGTATATCATATTCGTTAGACTAGAAGAAATTTGCATTTATAATAGAAATATACTGCTTTATCAGTAGTATATATTCAAGTGAATATATTAGGTTGTAAACGGTGATTTTATTTCGTTTGTTATTAAGCCAGTTACACACGTCAGTTTTAACTGAACGGTCTAATTGTACAATTAAACTTGCGTGTCAGTTAAACTGTACAGTTTTCAGTTTTATCTACGCATGTTATTTTTAAGTGTAGAGTTCGACAGTTGATGACACTGATGGTAATAGCTTTAAGTGAAAGCTCATTACTTAGTACACTAGTAAAATTTCTAGCTGTACATAGGTCGCAATAGCCGGTGGATTTCCACCGCTTAATACTACCTAAAAATAACATTTATCAAAATGATATTGTTCCTTTCCCCTGTTTGAGATATTATGTTCTGTACAGGTGTTTCGGCAGTGGAAACCCACAGGAAATCCGGCGACTTTATGCACTCGCAAAATTTTAAGTACCCAATTATTTTCAATCAATTAACAGACGAAGTATTTAGATTGTACATATTTAACCTATAGATGGAATGTTTTATATAAGTTTGACGAAACTAAGTGACATTTAATATTGTTCTAGTGCTTCCTTGGTAGCCGTGATCACTGCCGAAACATCAAACAGATATATATCTCGAAAATTAGCAATATGTTTGTTAGATTTATAACCAATAGTTGCCGTGTTTTATACCAGTTTGACATCTTATAGTGAATCTATATTCCATATGTCATTTTGTATTTTAAATCGCAACACCGTGGTAACGGAATCCTACGGTTAGGAATTAATAATTTGTATAATTAGTAAATTTATAACAACTTCGTATTTATAGAAGGTAAGATAGATATAATTTCTTCATTATTTAGTTCATGTGTAGTGATAACCGCCTAAATTCAGGTGTACCGGTCAACTGTGTCTTGTCGTAACCTCTTTAATTACCAACGTTATAGCTTACAATGAAATCATTAAAATAACATTATAATTACAGTTCCGCACGAATTCTCTCAGAATTGGGAGACTTACATTTTCAAAGACAAGGAGTATCTAATCCAGAATTTGCCCGTCAACTGGGAGAACGCGAAGATATTGTGCCAGTAAGTACAAACTAGTTTATTAACACGAGTTAATTCCTCCATCCCATACTATCGGACATTTAGACACACGGCAGGTCTTCACCCCTTCACAGTCGACGTGCCGCGCGTTCGGACGAAGCGATTTGAATCTTAGTCTTGAAGTGGAATAAGTTGCCGGCGTCAGTGTTTCCGTCCAAGTACCATTTGGGGGCCTTCAAGAGAAGAGTGAATAGGCACTTACGCGCGTGACAGTTTAATTATATCATGACTATGTCACCATGTCCAGCAGTGGGCAAATAGAAGATGATGATGATGTCACAATAGCTAGTTGAACAATAAGGTTACATTAGTTTAATGGAATTTCGTTGTTGCAATCTTTTGTTTTAGTTACCTTGACCATGATGTCAATTTTGAATATAACATATATCTTAAATTAAAAAATTGCAACAATGACATTACATCGTCAAATATCTGAGCTGTGACGTGACACTTTGATGACGCAATTGTTTTAATTGTGTCGACAATGTAAACATAGTTTTAAATTTTACAGGGGACACCATAATGGAAATTTAGCGACGTTGGACACAAAGGAAAAGTCCGATTTTCTCGCAGAGGCTTTATCAGAATCACAATTAGGTATTATGTTATTTTTTTATATATGTAATTAATGGACGCTGTTCACGACACTATTGAAACTTTATGACGGCTCGGCATTTAGCAAAGGATTCTATATAGATTTTAATTTTGTATTTCAAAGAGACTGATAAATACGGGTACGTTATTTTCTCTACACATAGTTGGAGAACTTTTCTCCCATCTAAACGGACATAGTTAAGGGATTGATTGTTGTAATGCACAGAGATAGACGCGGTGTGGGTGGGCGCGCGGCGGGAGTCCAGCGAGGACCCAGAAGGCTACCGCTGGAGTCGCGGCGCCGAACTGCGCCGGACAGCCGCTGATATACTCAAAAACGAAAAAGACGAAAACGCTGTCCGGCACTATCCATTGGTTCGTATATAATAAAACAGATAATGCAAGTGTATTTACTAATTTAAAAATACTTTATCCAATGTAAAAATTTATTTAATCCAAACCAAAAAGTTAAATTTGTACGTTAGAAACGAGGTATTGTAATGCGGGGTATCAGATTAAAAGTGACCAAACTGTGACCCGGGAATGCAATTAACAAAAGACAACTGACAAAAAAATCAAAGTCTGGTCGGAGATTCGATACCCATAAAAGTTAGAAAATGATTTTTATAACAAACGAATCTTACCATTTCATGGCAACACGAGTTAGAAGTTATTAATAAGACGACATATTTATAAACTTTAAAGACTATTTTGTAAACTAACAGTCGTCCGAGCGGAATTTATAAAAAGCTTAATAAATAGCCAATGTGCTCTTCGAGACTATGTTCTATATCTGGAACAAATTTCACCGAGATCCGTACAGCAGTTTTGGAGATACGTATGAACAAACAACCATACATCACTACACATAAAACAATGTTCATTTGTTGTTCAGTGGTTGAACCGCACGCACGTGCCCGTGCCGGAGGGCGGCGCGGATTGCGTGGCGTTAGAGCGCGTTCAGCACGACAAGCCCGTCTTCCTCGACCTCTCCTGTTTGCTGGAGCGACCCTTCGTGTGCGAGAGAGGTAAGAAACTTAGGTACTCTCCTGGTGCAGTAATTTAAAGTGACCGCCTCTGACAGTATGGAACAAGATTCATATATTATGATAAATTCAATTGCGTATCCAACAAACGGGACCCGGTGCGTTCCTTCGGAGATTCAGGGTCCCTCGCAACCGCACCTGAGGATGGCCACCGAAGGGCTTATAGTGAATAAGAACCTCACATATTCTTGCCGTTCTTCCCGAAGGCAAAGTATGTTCTGAAGATTTCCCGCACCTCCCTTGTATTTGAAGAAAAACTTTTTTGCATCATCACAAAAAAGTTTTTCTTCAAATATTGGGTCAGAAATTTATAGTACAGAGTGCTTTGACACCCCCAGAATGGTGCAATTCAACTAAGCCGATCGACATGCGTTAGGGCTGTCTCTAAAAGCTTTCAATGACACATGTATTTATGCAGACGCGAAGCAGGACGTGGCGGTGCAGGAGCTGCGCACGGTGCGCTGTCGCACGGGCCTCTACCACGTGTACGACGGCCGGCTCAACTGGCACCAGGCCGCCGCCTTCTGCGTCGTCAAGAAAATGTCGTAAGTACTTCTCCTATAAGTTACCACTTGCGACATCTCTACTAACAAAAAATAATTAAAGGAATGAAGATTAAGAATACATTAAAGAGCGGAGATTAAATATTACGTGTTAATGTGTTTGTTATTGGTAGGTTAGCCAACATCGGTACAATGCGGTGTTTGAGGAAACTAGGACTCAGCATGTTGAAAGCTAGACCGAGTAAGTTTTATTCTTAAAATAAAATACAGTAAAATATTAATTTTAATATTTAATAAATCTAATTTATTGTACTTCTTGTACAAATGGAGATTCGACTCTGTTAAGGGTACATCTAAATTTTCTATCAAAGTCTACATACTAAACAATTGCGCGTGCGCAGGTATCGAGAGTGCGTGGGTGGGGGCGAAGGGCAACCTGGGCCACTGGACCTGGATCGACTCCGGCCTCAGCATCTTCCAGATGACCACCTACACCGACATGATGTCCGACATCTGGCCGCCCATGAGGTTACACCTTTATATATGGATAAGTCGTACAATCCGACTTAACTCACCTCCGTCATTCCACCTCCTCCTATGTCTTATTCAATTCAGAGTAGTTTAACGGATACTAAAGATGTCCCTTTGTACATATAATGTGAAAAACTAAGGTACTGCGTAGTTAACCATAAATGAACTCTGTGAACGGCAGTTAGCATTCAGTACAGGTTCTGTACTGAATACTAACGTCTCATTGACGTTGTGTTGTACAGAGACAGGTCTACGATAAAGCAGAGCGGATGTCTCCAGCTGGACCGGCACACCACCAACGACCCCGTGTTCCTCGAGGCGCGCTGCGAGCGGAGGATGCAATTCATTTGCTACAAAAGTAAGATTCAGTACATTAAACAAACTATATTATTCAGTTAGTGGTGAGCCAACAGTTAACCTGCTTCACATCATTCAATTCAATGTCTGAATTGTAGTTCTAGATTATAGAATATCTTTATAAACATGGCGGCCAGTACGCTGTCCAAGTGCATTTTATCCATGATTTAAATAATGAGACATTGGATTGGAAAATGTGATAATAGTTTTTCTATTCGTTAGATGTAGTTGGCTTGTACTAAACCATTCGAATACGCGTGCACAATAACGTGGTGTGTCAGACCAATGACGTCACAACAGCGTTTATACTTAAATAAGTAGTTTTGTTATATAGTGTCATTGTCCACTTGTTTTGTAAGTTTTACACAGTTGTATTAAAACGTATTCTTGTCTCTGTCTATCTAAAAGGAGTGACAGGGATAGGGGCCGTTCAAGTATTACGTAAGCACTATAGGGTGAGGAAGTCTTTGCTTCGTTTATTTTTGTTGACATGGAGGGTGGGGGGAGGGGGTCTAGATGGTGTTCACGTTAGCATCAATTATTAACTTTTTTACACATATTGGAAACATACATTTTCTATGCTTGCAAATTAACTAAAACGAATTGTAACAGCTGTGCAATAGTAATTACAAAATTAGAATACAGTAGTAGAAAAATTCATAAACTATTGTTTACGTCAGCAGAGGTCAGAGCATTGCTGTCTTGTTCTGATAAGGGGTGAGGGGAGGTCAATAATTGTATTAAACCTGCTTACGTATTACTTTAACCTCCCCATAGCAATATTTTATACAAATGTGGAAGTTCACACACTCTAGTGAAGTCGTGTCGGTGTGATAGATGTATAGATTGGCATTTGTTTTTCAGATCTGACTGGTTTGTACAGGCCCTCAGAGGCGATGATTGCGCGCGCGCATTACCTCCAGTTAGGGCCGCCGGACGAGAGTGAGTGCCTCTGTGTTTGCGCGAATACCCAAGGCACTGTTCTATATCCTGTGCAGTAGACTCGCCTAGTAACTAGTAGACCAACTTATTGACTTCGTTTATTCGTCAAAAGTCGTTTGTTATGTAGACACGGTGTTACGTTTTTTAATTGGAGGAAAGTATAAAAATAGTGTCTATGTTTGCGCAAATACTTATGACACTATGCCACGAGTGCGCAGTTACATGAGACGAGTGATGTCTATCTTGGTATCGTGGATTTATGAGAATATTGTGACGTAATAGTTCAGGTCTCATGTCATTGTGCGCAAGTAGCGGTACTGTTAGACCATAGATGTAACGTAACAAAGGACATTAACAGACAATGTGAACGATAGAGTTGTTTGAAATATTCAATTCTATCATTGACATATATCTAACGATAATTAAATATGTTTATTTCTGTTGAACGAATGTTTGTAGGTGTGGCCGGCATGCGGCGCCCGATACCGATCCCCAGCGACGACAACTATTACTATATATTGGTGCGTCAGCTCTATTACTGGCAGCACGCGTACGAGAACTGCCTCAAGCTGAACGGAACCCTCGCCAGCATCGACAGCAATGAAATTCTTGTACAGTTACTCCTCGTCATGGGAGAAAACAAGGATGAACGTGAGTGATATGAAATTATTTTCATAGGTCGCCGCAAAAGCAGTAAGACGGACGCCATCTGTTGTCGGAATTTTGAAGTTATTACCAAGTACTGCCATCTTGTATTGGGATATTAAACTATAAGCACACATTGACGTCTGTGTCGAAACGTGCAAAATTATAGAAGTGGCATTATCTATTGCACGTAGAATAAAACAAAATATCGCCATCTGTTGTCAGTTCTTATAACGTAGAAACTACACCAAGTGCTAAATTGTAAAATTAAAATTTACCATGGACGACCACATTTTTTAGGACTTTATTTTTTTGAAACTCTTAACGGAGTATTTACATTAATTTGTTAAAAAAAAAAACAAATTTAATCACTATTTTGAAAACTTTAGCCGTTGAGCACATTTGGATCTCCGGTCGTCTGAACATGACAAAAGACCCCAACTCGGACCTGGTGACGTACGCCTGGCAGAACCCCATCACCGGCAAGAGGATCCCAGACTCCAAGAGCGAAGGGGAAGCGATGTTCGCGTCTTTCGTAAGTCACTATCATTATAATCATCACCATCATCAGTCTGTATCAGTCCCCCGCTGGACGGCCTCCCCGATGCCTTCCACAGCACGCGGATCACCGTACACTGCACCCGGGGACTCCCTGCCGTCATCACAAGGTCGCCCCTTCACCTAGCACGACGGAGACTTCAGACTCTCCTCCATCTACAGAAATTACTCCCCCACCTGAAGTTGCTAGCTCTTCGTATGTAAGTAAAATACCAAATTGGCAGAGGTGAATTACTGCTCAGGTCAACAAGGTATGGTATCGCTGGGAATCTATTTGCTTTTTTCTATTTGATATGCTTAACATTAATAACCCCTTCCCATTTTCTCTCTTCCTAATTCAAATTAAAGAAAAAAAACTATTGTGTAAGCTACTGCTTAGGTACTCCTAATTTCTAGAGAATAGTTTAGTATTGACTCAGTCAATTCCATTTGTTATAATATAGATGTCTATGTGAATAATATAAAAAAACAATTAAAGTATTTATAAATGTTACCAGCTGCCACCGTGGCTGGATGAAGAGTTCTCCATGGACAACCCGTGCCTCAACTTAGACCGACAGGACCATCTCAACGGCTTGGTATACGGCATGTCCTGTGATACTCCACAATACTCCATTTGCATGATCGGTGAGTAACATAATTAGAAAAAAAAAAATATTCTCAAATGGTAAGGCATTGGAATAAGACATGCTATGGTTGTCATCGATTTTGACCTTAAACTATTTGGCTACTTTGTACTAATTCTTTTTTCTTATTTTGTTACAGAAAAGACCCCCTCGAAGACTGGATCCAAAGAGAACTTAATAGAAGGGAATTATTCTACCTAACATTGTGTTCACATTGGTGTTGCTACTACTTCTGCTGCAGAATGTTCAAACTTTATTTAACTTTCAATGAACAAAATTAAATTGTTCAAGAATAAAATTTGTTTTAATTTATTTCACAATATCACTACTGGCTGGTCAGATTAATGGTAAAGGGAGAAGTGAGATGGACAAATTCAATAATCTATATCAATACATTGTTGCTCTCAGCTTTTAAATAAGTATTGGAAATATAAATAACTTTACATTAAACACATTAAGAACAATGTTTTTATCACGTTATTGGAATATAATGAACAAACAGTAACTTAATTCAAATTATCTTCTAAACATTTGAATAACTTATTGCCTAATTAGGCATAATAAATTTTGATTTTATGCCACTGTTACAATTAGGATATGAAATGATAATCACTAACTTTAGTAATGATCTATTATTGCTTCTTAGTACGTATTATGTCCAGCCATTGCTCGTTTATATTTGTAAGTTGCTTACAATTTTCATTCAGAGTAACAAGATTTTTTTTGAACGTCCGAATATGTTCCATGTAAGCGCGTAAACTTTCGTTCATTGCATGCACGCTTTCTATTTCTTGCATTAGATCAGCCGCGTTCTGCAAAAAAAGAAATTTTGCTTACGTAAGTTCCCTCTTATTATCAGCAATTATGTTAAGATGTAATTTTTTAGTAACTAGATCATACTTCGCCTTTGTTAGAACTAAACGATTTAGTTGACATTTTGCGTTACAAATGATACACACAAACGTAAGTTTTATTGTCTACTTTAACTTAATGCCTTTAATAACTTTATGATAAGTATAACTTTTTAAACTTAACACCAACACCAACAGAAGACGATTAAAAATTGAAATCAACTGAACAAAACTTTTTGACATTTTTTTCAATTTCCGTAATGCAAGCAAGCTAAAGTATATTTACCGTAATGCCAGAATTAAATCTACACTTTTACAAAAAAAATAATTATAATATATTTTACTGAATTTAACTAAAGTACAGTAAAATATTAGTTGTATATTAATATAAAAGTGAAGCTTTAATAAAAAAAAATAACGAACTATGTTTGCGTATTTTTATTGACTTTTTCTTTGGTTCGAGCACTTTCAAAACGCATGCGCTGCGAAAAGAGCGCCATCTATAGTCAAACCAAATCAAGCATAAAATAGTGTAGCGGCCGCCATTTTGACATTTGTTTAGCTTTGTGTTCTGCAACATAATCCATCATGTAATGTCGATTTAAATGCTAACTCGGCTAATAATTTAGTGATTTCATTAGTACAGTGATGACATCAATCATAAACTTAACACTAATCCAGAAGATATATTTGTGCTGATTGGCGCATAAATCAATAATGTACCAGTGCCGCTTTTCTATTTTCGCGTTTGTTAAAGTTATTTTAGTTTTCCGTCTATAAAATGTATTTTGTTTTATAGCAATAATATTTAAACCATTTATTTAATTAATTCAATGTGTGAATTAGTGTAAAAGTGAAGAAAACATTTTTGTGAAAAAAGGCGCGAAGATTTTTTCCGCGCCGATTTTTGGGAGCGAACTATATAAACCATTTTGTCATCTAAGAAACATTTTTACTTTTGCGAAGTTCATTGTATAACTTAACTTGAAATATGATATGTTTACTTTCAATAATATCTCATCTTCAATATTCGGGACACATTGCTTGGTAAAAAGAAAGAGTTCATGTAAGTTTTCATTCGAGCCATCTCAACATACTTTCCATGTTCATGTTATCTTATTTACGAATTGAGATATTTCAGGTTAAGTAACCTATTTATCTTGCGATGCGGCTAAGAAGTCGAAAAAGGGAGCGACCGCTCCCAATTATAAAGAAGGCTAAAACCACTAAAACTCGAAAATTTAAAGATACATCAACTTGGAGGAATATTTTAAGACGTACGGCGGCTAGAAATGAGTCGGTCCAGCTTAGTGGGTCTCTGCTTTCTATTGGTCACACTAAAAGAAATTTAAAAACAAAACCAGTACGAATCAAAACAGCAATAATGGAAAGATCGGTGCAAGTGTTGAACAAGAAGCAAAAGCTTAAAGATGACGGTCCAAAGAAGCCGATCTTTCAGACAGTGGTTAGAAACTCTGTCAAAGATAATGTAACATCAAGTTTAGTTAAAGCAACAAAAACTATGCAAAACGAGAAAGTGTCCACAACATCTAAGATCAAAGGGACCGATGTACGCACAACAAAAAGTGTCCAGCTACGTCACAGCTCTCTGAACAGGGAGCTGATTCGGTCCGATGTTGTATCCGCAACTATATCACCGCGTAAAACAAGACGGATTGATAAGACGGACAAATCTGCCTCATTGAACAGCTCACCAATACGTAAAGTACGTCAACTAGGGATACCGTCACAGAAAGTTAAAACAGCATTAAATGCAACGAAGGAAAGTCCCAAAAAGAAATGCAAGGTTAAGGAGCCATTTGTTCCGGAAAACAACTGGAGTAGTGTTGATGATGATGTCACCATGTACGAGCCACACACCACTACAAATGATTTGGTCAAAGAAGATTCTGACTCGGAAACTCAAGTAGAGTCTTCAGAATTATGTCTGCCAAATGATTGTTTAAATGACTTCATGGCTATCGCGGAGTGTGCGAGGTTGATCAATGAGAGATTACCAGCTGACGATGAAGATATAAACTTCTTGGCTGATAAAGCTGCAAGAGTGATGACTACTGAGAAAGATGATGACAAAAAGTTGCCTCGGAAGAATTCCGTGGATAAAAGGCTGATGAAACGAAGGAAGTCCAGCAATGACTTGGAGATGTATCAGCCAACCTCTACCACTGATGACTTGGATGTCTGCACCAATTTCCTTACTAATGGAGATAAATATGTCCAGGTGTGTATAAACATTTCTACCTACAACCAATAAAAAATTAATAAAAATGTCCGGAATGCTAATTGCATATAACTCTTATCTTCAATTTATATGTTAAATAAGTATAATGGTTAATAAAACTTATAAATTGAGTTTATTTAAACATTATATGAAATATAACAAAAATGGCTTCTGCTCCACACAGATAAGAATGATAGTCAAAAAAAAATTTCCCCTGTACACAAAACATTGTTGTTTCCACATTTGAAGCCCTGTATTTTACATATCATACAGCCGGATTTTGTGTCAATGCTGGAGCAGGACGGCTACGTGCGCGACCCGGAGTGTGAGATCTCATCCACCTGCACCGACACACAGGGCACCGCAATAGAGAGTCTGGAGGCACTGTCAGCACGGGGCCCTAGCACCGGCTTCCTAGCTGAGATCAGTCAGAGTCTTGTTGCGGAGGCTGCAGGTTGGGTAAGTTGGATAAATTGTTGTACATTGTTATTATGTTTACTAATAAATTTAATATCAATTAAAAAAAAAAATCGAAAGGATAGCATTATATAACTTTATGATAATTAAAAATCAAGGTTAACTGTGGTAAAAATTCCATTACTTAATAATATTACTTATTTGTAATGATTAAAATTTTTATTAAATTGCAAAACTTTAATTTACAGAATGGCTCCGAGATTGTTCCCGGTGATCCCAACATGGTCTGCCACGAGGACCAATCAGCCAATGTCGAGGTGAGGGTTCTTATTGATTTTTTCTGTCATTTTTCAAAATTTGTAAAAAAAAAAAAGTTTACTAGTTGTCCGCTATGTTCTACATCTATACACAATCTCTGTTAATATTGGTTTTGTAATACATTCGACACTTGATGCCATCACATTAGTAAGTTGAAATCATAGTAGCATTGAATTAATCACCTCGCCAGGAGGAGGGTCTCGACGTGATCTCGTCGTGCGGCTCGCGCGTCGACTGCGAGCAGTTATCTTCCTGGGTAGACGCGTTCGATCCCTATCTGTTCATTAAACAGGTGAATATGCACTTACTTGTTTATAACGACTTTATATTCAAAATTAAATTAAAATTCCAAATCAATTAATTATAGACAAGAGAGCTTTTTTTATGTTACTGAAATAAATAACTAATAAAAATAATTGGTAAACATAAATATATTAACTAATTACATAATTAAACAATTCAAACTTTGATTGATTTGATCTACACGTTAAACCGTTTTATTAATAGTTTAGTGAAAAATAAATGTTAAAAAAGTCAATAAAAAAAAATACTAATTCAGATGTGAATATTGATTTCTTTAAAAAATGTTGATTTTATTGTATGTTCACTTGTGTCAGTTGCCGCCGCTAGAGAGCGTGTCGACGCGCGCGCTGCGGGCGCGCTACCCCGCGCTGCCGCTCAAGACCAGGACCAGCCCCGACTTCAGCCTGGTACGAGCTTTTTTTTATTTTACATTCCTGATTCGAACTCCAACTCTCGAGTACTACAGGAAACAAGTTTCCTTTAACTCCTTAAAGAACAATTTGTAAAAGACAATTCACAAACAATAACACCAGGTGTCATATAAACTTGTAAGTGATGTGTGTGTGCAGGTGCTGGACCTGGACGAGACGCTGGTGCATTGCTCGCTGCAGGAGCTGCCCGACGCCAGCTTCCACTTCCCCGTGCTCTTCCAGGACTGCAGATACACTGTGAGTACATCCCCTCCACCTTCCCCATACATATACTGTCATACTTCCAAATTTAACTGTAGACTTCCACTGTCGACATATTTGTAGTAAAATATCATTCCTTCGTTAAATAACTAGTTGTATTGTCATTGTATGGTCTCATACAATTTTAATGATTCTATATGACAAGATTGTACAAAGTAGAACGAATCTAAATTTGTAATTTCTGTCTACCTCTCTATGACAGAGGTTTCTTATGTTGTATGAAACTAACTCGTTTGTGTGTGCAGGTGTTCGTGCGCACGCGGCCGCACTTCGCGGAGTTCCTGTCGCGCGTGTCGCGCACCTACGAGGTGATCCTGTTCACGGCCAGCAAGCGCGTGTACGCCGACCGCCTGCTCAACCTGCTGGACCCCGCGCGCCGCTGGATCAAGTACCGGTGCGTGCACGTGTATACTGCATTTCAATGGACACGGGAAATTGTAACAATTATATTGTCATTTTTTATGACTGTGATTACAGAGTTATTAGGAAAAGACAATTTAAACATTGAAAAACGAAGCCATAGACAATAAAATGTATTGTCAACCATTGACGTAATAAATTTGTTAAATCTGTAATTAAGAATATAAGTTTTTAAATAGATAGAGGTAAAATATCTTTAATAAACTACCATAAAAAGTATTTGAGTGACAGAAATAAAAACAAAAAAAAAATGGAGGGAGAAAGCAATTTTATTTGTCAAAGTTTTCGTAATAGATGGCGTTTGTATATATTTTTATATAAACTTTAAAGTAATAAATGACGTCATGCCGGAAAAGTAATATTCCAAGATATTATAGGTTGTTCCGCGAGCACTGCCTGCTGGTGAACGGGAACTACGTGAAGGACCTCAGCATCCTCGGCCGCGACCTGCGCAAGACTGTCATCGTCGACAACAGCCCGCAGGTAACACCTGTGTTTTACATTAGTAAAGGCCCCTTTCAATTTCACTTTAAGGTCATCTGCGCACTGCGCAGATTTTTGTGTGTATTTTGCTTTTGTCTAACGAAGTGTGATGGTTCGCAGGCATTCGGTTACCAGTTGGAGAATGGCATCCCCATCGACAGCTGGTTCGTGGACCGCAGCGACAACGAGCTGCTGAAACTGCTGCCCTTCCTCGAGCACCTCACCACTGTAAGCACAAATACACGTACCTGGAGTAGTTGGCACATCGCCAATAAGGGTTTGCTTGTTGGTGACGTGCCAAATCGCCTTTTACATCATTACGTGCGCATAAATTCTGGGTTAAATAGAATTCCGCAATGTCTGCTTACCCCTTTTGGGTTATGGCCTTTGTAATATGACCGAAGTGATAACAGCATTCCCAAAGAGGGTTGATGTCGGGCAGGCGGCCGGTCGTAAAAAGTTAAGCCAAAACTTTTTACAACATGTTCGGTGAGAACATGTTGTGCCGACCCTGCATAAAGTGGGACCAGGGCAGGAGAAAGATGGCCGATGTGAATGTTAAACTATTAAAACTTTCGTGAGACATTTCACTATATAACTTATAAAACGGCTTAACTCACGTGCAACTC
>JAODUI010000011.1:5186869-5201125 GCA_027563995.1 Papilio gigon | reverse complement strand
ATGTGCAGGTTGCATCACGATGTTTTCCTTCACCGTAAGAGCGTCGGATAATGTACATATGCAATTCAAAAATGGAATGTAACCGTTGATATGGGGATATTCTAGAGCAGAGGTCGTAACAGTGGCCTGCGAACCTTTCAAATTTCATATATATTTGGAAGGAAAAAACCTTTTTTTGGAAACCACGAATGTTTACAATGATCGCTAAAAAGATTTTCTTTCGCTTCAAAATCAAGAGGTAATTGTAATAAAAGATAAATTTACGAGCGAAATCACGGATATTCATTTGTTACAATATAAAAAATATATACTACTTATAAAACGGCTTAACTCACGTGTAAATCGGTGTCGGTACCGACTAGTTAAATATTCGTGATTCGTAACAGCTCAGAAGAAAATTAAATTGATTGATTGTGTCAAGTACTTTGTAGGTACAGGAATGTGCGGCCGCAGTTGTACGTCATTGTCCTATTTGGGCCTTGGATAGAAAAGTTTGACGACCACTGATCTAGATGGTAAGGACGGTCGTAACATCTTTCCCTCCCTTGCTTTCTTATTAGAGACGACGCTAAAACAAAAGAGAACAGGTATCCGGTGCACGAACTTTGTTGTGAAAGTTCAAAATTATTTTTTGTTTCGTAGATGCTGTTAGGAACTTTTCAACACGGTCGCCGTTGGCGGTTCACGATTTTCATTGAAGTTGCCATGATCTTCATTTGAAGAACTCATTGTTATACAAAAGAAGCCGTTGACACTTATCAATTGAATTATTAACTTGTTATCAGCTGATAATTTTAATTAATCCCTTGAAAGAAAAATTCTTCCTCATACATTATCTATACATTTGTAATTTACGAATACAAAATACACTTTAGACTTTATTAGAACGCGATAAAGGTCATAATAGTGTTTAATAAATGCAAATAGAATATTGTTTATTACAATGATCGCGTATATAGGTATTAACGAATGCCGCTATCTGGACAGTCTGAGCAGATCCAAAGACAAGAGCGCGGTGTGAAAACTTTTATAAACTTCATCCTATCAAAGGGAATAAGTGTCAAAGTGCCACACGTGATTTGTTTGAAGTGACAACAAGGAGGTCGAAATGATTGGTGCGTATACTCTATGATTAACGACTTTTCAACTTCAAACAGGAGGAGGTTCTCGATTTAATTCAATCAAAAATAGGCTGTAGTCTATCGTTTCCAAGAATTTTTTGAACACTTAAGTTTCTTATGATCCTCATTTGTTTGAAATTTTGCATAAAATTCATAAACAAAGAAAAGAAATCGACCGTATGGTTTTTTGTACGTTACCACAGAACGTCCTGCCGGTGCTGCGGTTTTCATATTACTTATTTTAGTTAATTCATTAACTCTAAACTAAAGTAGTTTCAACTGAAAAAAACAATTTTTTTTTATTCTATCAACGTTTATTTGTATCAAAGATATCTCGACGGTCAGACCTATTTTGTACATCCCACTCTAAATTAGGGGGTGATTAGAACTTAGTCACAATAAACCGAAACGGATCTTCATAAGTTTAGAAGTCGTCGGATCTGGAAGGGGGACCGCAAACATTAAAAGGCATTGTTGAAGGCCTATCCAGCAATAGGCAGACAAAGGATGATGATATGAATTTTTCCTTCATCTTTGCATTTCGTAATAATTAAATTTTCCTTCTACTATTTAAACTATTACCCCTAATATGACTAATATCAGAAGTTCTATTAACGTCACTACTATGTAATAAGTTACGCACATTGCACAAGTTGAGGTAAATAAAAACTATTATCCTCGGGCATCAGTCACTCTTCAAATTAGGTCTTCCCCGATACCTTCCACAGTACGTGGCTCTATGCATGTCGATTCCAGTGACTAATTAACCAATAAAATTGTAGCTGTCAACATGACGTCAATGATTTAATGGCGGGAAAAAAATATATCACTAAAACCCTTTTTATTTATTTGAGAGCTATAGTTACAGTATGTCATGCAAATTCATATTTGGAACATAATCTAATTCTAATCGATAAAGAAATGCAGCTAGACAGAAATCAGTGCAATTGTGGATTTTTTTTAAAGATGACCTTGCAATAAGTTAAATGAATTGGACTTTAATACGAAGTTATTCTTTTGTTATTTTATTAAAACTGTAACCGCTAGCGACAGAACATTTGATATCATAGAAAAATGAAATAATTTTAAAGAATTATCTTGTCTGAAATTTCCGTAATTTAAATTGGATTGCTTGCTTTAATCTGATCATATGCGATGGGTGACCAAAGAAAACAATAGACGTCTATTGCACCTAAAAAAGAATTACACCTTTAAGGAAAATTCCTTTTCCCCGCTTCTTTCATTGAAATTTGAAGTCGAGGAATTTTAAAGCAGAGGTGCTGCCTCCTAGTGGACCCTGCAGTTACATGACTATCTTTTTGTCCCGTCCCACTTCTACCTTTTGCTTCATAGAATAACGTTTAAAAAAATCTTGACGTAGCGTATGTATAAATAAAACTGATAAAATAAAAGATAAGTTATTTATTAAGCTATGTTTATTGCATTGATTAGATGAACGGAATTATTTATGTAAATACAATTTTAGTACACAATAAATATTGCTAATTATTTGATTACTATTTTCATGACAAACCTCCGATTACGATCTTAAACTCAAACATAATGGAACATCGATAAATAATTACTTCCATAGAGCATTGAAATCTATACGTAACTATATTATACTACTCCAAATACTTGACCGTAGTCAGCGATCGCTGCTAAAAGTCGTAAATTTCATATTTATGTTAAAAAACTTTTGTCTCATATGATTATAAATTTCATGACCATATCAGCCACATGTCGCCCACAGCTGGGCGTAAGTTTGCCCCAAAGATCGCCGTTTGTTCGCTATATTGGCAGCCATCTTTGAAATTTGACGTCCAACCGTTTACTTAGCTGTTTAATTATATGGTATAGGGGCGCGCGGAGTGACTTAGCAGTATCGTTGTGCTTACCTCTTTTTGCGTAGTTTAGTATCCATACAATGTTATACTAAAGTTACTAAACTAGCACGTGCCATATTTCTACTACATCAACACTTGGCATCGGGTGGGATCGTGGTCAAGCGTTAGTTTAGATTTCATAAAAAAAATACAGGAATCGAAATGAACGTACTGATGTTTCATGCTGATTTATTAAATAAAAATATTTACAAAACGAAATAATACACTTTTAAGGATAGAGTAGGAATTCATCACTTTCAATCATTGACCACTTTGGATTTTATTTTTACATAACTCATTTTACATAATAAAACTTAAAAATCGAAACATAAATAAAAAACATTTAAAAACTCCATATAGACAATTAATACAATCGCAACCGTTGGCGGTGTTTCACTTAAAAAAATGCTTTGTCAGAAAACTCCGTCCGTTCTCACAAATTAACCAATGAGGAATCGTCTACCTTCCCTGACCTCTGGTCGACTTATATCTCACAATAAAAAACAATTTTGTAATGGTGAACACCGCGAAGGGCGTCGACAGTATCAAGCAAAAACATTGGCATTTAAAAATAAGCAATAAAATAAAAGTTAAAAAATAGAAAGAGATATTTCATTTCATTTAATAATATTAAAATGGCAGAGATCTATGGAAGAGGACATACTGTGCCCATCCTGCATAGGGAAAAGGGTTGATTATATATTTAATTAGGATTTCTATACAAAAATAACATCTTCTAATTGATCAGACATCTCTTATTCTTAGCTTTTTTGTTTTTTTCTCATACATTAACAGGTAATATATAATTGACTAATATCTCTTGTACCACTCCACTTAGGCTCCAGGCTCGTGCTAGGAGATGGTTTCCAATATTCGAATGATCATACTCGAACTATCAACCACATCATAGGCAATACCCTTCACCATTGGCGCTACAAACTTCATAATGCATAGCCGCTTGCAAGCAATACCAAGATGAACATGTCAGCATCAAGTAATGATCTGCACGTCAATGCACTCACCACCTTCCAGTTCCAATTCCTCAGGCGTCATGGTGCCTAGAAAACAAATGAATGAATAAAACATTTTTTTTCCCCTTGGACAGGAGACTGGTGTCTAAACCCTGTGTTATTGACCACCAGGCCCCGCCCATGGATAATACATAATATTAAAGATTTACATGAAATGTACCATTCTTTTCAACATTTTCTTTAATTCTCTTTAAATTTAATGATCAATTACAATGTTTTGTGTGTGTAAGTGTGTGTGAGTGTGCAAGTTTGTGTATGGCACTAATAGAATAAATATAATACATGCGAGGTAACAAAAATATGATTAACTGTATGAACAACACGTATGATGCAATATCAACTGGTCCTTGCTTATATTAGATTTTTATATGTATATAATTATAATTAGAGAAATAAGTTTAACATACCAGTAATACTGTCACCATCAAACACAAACTTAAGTTTCTTTAAAGGCGTCTCCAAAAGTTCGGCACATTTGATCATGGCCAATGACAGTTTATCATTCCGTTGCACCAATATCTCTAACGGTTTCTTCATATTTTGACACTGGAATTTAATCTGAATGCCGTTACAAATATCTGTTGTTCTATCATTCACTAATTTTGTCACATCCCGGTTTATAACACCACCCTCAATAAACTTTGCAATGCTATAATTAATAGTGTCTGGTGTGTCATCACTTTTTAATATTCTATCGTTGTACATGAACAATAAGTTGTTCTCACTGACATTGTCTTTTTCAGCAAAATATTTAAATATCGATGTTAATTTTTGGTATCTCCGAATTTTAAATGGATAATAATCTGAACTTTTCCAGTACACTTTCACAGACAACTCTTCATTTTCATCTAGATCATCGCTATCATCTAGTGTTACAACATTGTTTACCCTTTTAACTTTGCTAAATAATTTCTGACCTTCCAATTGATCCTCATACTCTAGTGTGTTACCCACACTAAATATTGGCGTAGACTGAGATGTCGAGATATGACTGCTTCTGCTGCTCTTACTCCGGCCTCTACCTCTCTTTCTACTTTTATTTGCGGTGCTCCTGCTTGGAGTTCCACCAGGAGTTTTTTTTGGATTTCGTTTACACTTTTTTCGAGTAACTGTTTCATTATAGTCGTTTGTATCTAGTATTTCATAGATAGGATCTGAAGGTTTCTTTCTCGTCGAAGAGCGAGTTTGGCGTCCAGTGGAATGCGACGTCTTTTCGAACTCCAAAGCATCTTGTCCCTTCTCGATTATAATTATCTCCTCGCGATTAATGCGGTCGTTATTAGGTTTTACTTCTGTAACATATTCTATATCTGAGGATTCGTTAAGTAAACTAGAATCGTCCAATTTATCATCTTTATATGCATTTTTTAACTTTTCCAGTTTAAAGGCCGCGTTGCTGTAACAATCTTCTTCTGAATCAGACTAAGAATTCATTTTGCACGTTAACTTGAACTTCTAACCTTTTTCTAATTATTTAAAGGTATTCTTGTCTGCGTAATAAGTTATCCACTAAATCCATAACATAATAAAACAATAAATGACATCAACCGAATACATTCAGACTTTGACTAAATATATTTTGTGTTCGACTGACTTTATATTTTGAATTACAATCATCAAGTTTTGATCGATTCTTGATCGCACTTAATCTTGACATTGACACATGACAATAACAATTGATGCCAACACTGGCCGCTTTGATGAAGATTATTTTTAGCTGTCTATGGTTAAACTTTAGCGTTTGAAGATTTTGGGAGTAATATTTTTCCTTGTTTTGTAAAAAGGTATTGTGCTTTAAAAGTAAAACTTGGTTCTTATTACGTATACGTTTGCACTGTAACGGACTTTTGATGGAAAATTTCAATGGTATTGTTTTCGTCATCGCGTTTCAATAAAAATTCAAGTACAAAAAGGATGAAAATTAAACATAAGCGTTCGTGATTGAAGTCTCGTTTTATATCAAAGTAATCAGATACAGCGTAATTACATATGTTTTTGTGTTAAAATCGTTTGTAAAATCAAATAAAGCGGCTACATACATCAATAACGTCATTATCTTATCATTGATTAGAAATAATAGTGGTACGTGCAGTGCGAGGAATCGTTTGTTGTTTAAATTCAAAATTTGCACGGATTTAGTAATACACGTGTAATCTAGAATTTTTGATTGCTTCTAAGCCGGATGCGATGACAGAATAATTATTATTCCAACAAGTGCTTAGAAAAATATTCTTCGAAATATTTTATTATGTCGTCCTATATTATTGTATTGTAGTGGCAACGAAAAACATTAATTGTGGTTTATGTACAATCACGGAGAAGATTCGCTACGGTTTCATTTGGACAGTGAAGCCAGTAAAGTTGTCAAAAACTTTTAAATGCATATTATTGATATTATTTAATATACTCGCAGGAACAAATACCCAGAACACAATCTGTTAGGCATTTTTTTTTCTTATATTTTTTTCAGATAAATGTAAATGAAAACGCAATACTTTAATTATTTTGGTCTTATAAAATTAAAAAAAGAAAGTTACCGGTGACTAGATAAAGTATAATTGCGTACTTAAGATGACGATACAATTTTCTTATGGTTCCCAGCAAACATCTTGACCAATACATTTAGTTGCGATTTTGTTGTTGTTGCGATTAGCCGATTTTTAAGTCTATCTGGCAGGGCGCAGGGCGCGACCTTGCTATTGGTTAATCAGACGACTCTTGCTTTGTTTCCCACACTACGCCGCTTTTTGTTCAAGAAGTTTGACGGGTTTTATTCATTACGTAAAAGTGTAGACGTCACTTATTAAAAAAAAATTGACGAAATTTAAAACAAAGTCTTTGTAAAAAAAAATCCCCAAATTTCTTTACGCAATCAGTCATCATAATCATTTAAATCACGGACGGCCATTTTGACAAGGAGATTACATTAATACTGTCTATGATTTTCAATCACGCACGTTATTATAGGCTTTCATCGATATGATTGTGCAATGTTTAATACTACTGCATTAATTAAATGTTATCTATATCACAAATTAGCTTTTTTTGTATTATTTACTTCTCTGTAAGACTTATTGTCGGATTCCTTTTACTAAAATGTTTAGTAAACTAAGGAGACAAATGATTTAAATTAACATGAATTTTATCTAAGCAGTCCTTTAGTGTGGATTAAACGTACTAAACAATGAAATACTAAAGAATGAAGACAAACAAAAACTTATCAAGATTTTACTTTGTTACAATTAATGCAGTCTAGCCTGATGTTTATCTATAAATAAAACTGCATTATCTATGCTCTAAAGTGTTCTTTAAAGTTTAAACGATAGCCGATCCTTAACGTATATTAATCTAATCAGATCAGATCAGATTTTGATATCAAAATTATACACTCAAGTGTCCACATTAATTATAATTCAAGTGTTTGACACTTGGACAATAAAGTTTTAATTATTAATTCGTGTCCACTCAATTTATATACTCGACGAACATATTATTAACTTATTAATACCTACGGATAAGTGGAACGACTTAACGATTGTCTCTGGTTTAACTCAATTTGACACACGTGATATGACAGGCAACACACATTGAGTACACAATAAAATGGACGCCATGTTGATAAATACATCTAAGCTTAAAACAGAAAAAAAACGCATTAAACTATAATAATATTAATTTACGAAAATTAGTTGATTAAGTTTATGAACATGTTTCAAGTTAAAGGTTACTAGAAAGTAACGTGTTCGGCTCGGTGTCGGTAAAATTATTTTTGACATTTGTATAACGCCCCTATCGGACGAAAAGTACACTAATAAATACACGGGCGCAATAAAATGAATAATTCGGCCTACGGATAACTTCACATACAACATAACTTCAGTTAAAATATAATTATTTCCGACTGTTTTACCGACATGTTTAATAATTGGCGTCACGTTGGTTGATATGTTTAAGGTAAATGCCAAGGTTTTTTGTAGCACTTGAAATTTCTGATCACAAAATCTATATCTAATCCGACAATAATCTAGCGTTATCTCTATAATTCCAAGCTATTGCTAATGGATCTTGATTTTGGATTTCCGTCAGATTTCCTTGGAATTGTTGAACTTGTAAAATTGTTTATCTCTTTCAACAGATGAAGTAACTACAAAAATATGTGGTTTGTATTTTGCAAGATATGCAACTGTATGTTTTTTACAAGAAATTCTGTAATAACGTACGATTTTTTGATGATTTTTTTGTATCCTAGATGGCGCTAATAAAGAAATTATCACATTTATTACTTTCTATATACTCTCTACACGCCTATGTCCAGCAGTGGGCAGTCAACGGCTGATGATGATGATGATGATGATGGTGATGATACTTTTTATACAATGTCCTGTCCGTTCGCGTGTTTTAACATATCCTTCCTCGTTCATTTGTTGACAGGAAAATTAATACCTATACTGTTCCTATTGGGATCTGTTCTCGCCGGCGACGAGTCCAGCACCACAGCGAAGACCACCACCGCTAAGACCACGGCCGCGCCGACCACTACCACAGCTAAGCCGACCAAAGCGAACGAAGCTATAACGATCACACCCTACAAGCCGTTCGAAGGCGTCGACCCCAATACTCTGTCTTGTGACCCACAGGGACAGGTAAGAGCTTTTTAAACGCTAAATTACATTTTTTTATTGATACAGTTTTGTTTTAAATAATTTATCATATACGTGAAATAATACTTTTTATTATCAAAATATTAGTAGATTTTTGTAAATTTACTAATATTTCTTGTAACCGTTCCTGGTAAGCTTGAAAAAGTTTGTATTAGAATATGGTTCACGACAATAGTCAAATGGCGGGATTCGAACTTACGACCGTTAGATCGGTAGTCCGTACTCATAACCTTTAGGCTGTATGCGCTTCAATTCTTTTGGAAGACATCTAAAAAGTTTGAATAAAGAAGACCGAAACGGAAATGTTTTGAAAATCAATATTTTTAAAAAATAAACATCGTTCTTAATTTAAACACTATTATTTTACGGTATCAACTTTTCTGCGATATTTAAGCTAAACTGACTCATCATGTTATTCCATACATGGACACAAGATTGCGGAATTTCATTGCGTGGCTCTCGACCTGCCATGTTGTCTATTGGTGGGGAAGCCTTTCAGCAGTAGACGACCTTGTGATTATGATGACCCTCGTTATAGATATTCCTCCTGCTGCCGCACTTCACGGACTGCACCAAGTTCTTCATGTGCGCGCACGGCGAGGAGGTCCAGTTCGTATGCGCCGGCGGTCTCTACTTCGATTTCGAGTTACAGGTACATTTATACTAATAATAAAATATATGAATAACGGATAAATTTATGTCAAAACGTTTACACAAATTTATTTCTTTTTATTCAGCAGATTTTATATTGATTTATTTCAGTTTATTTCACCACTCAGTCTAACCAATAAATCAGTGATTAATTCAAGGATTTTTTTTCTTTTAATTTGTTTAGGTTTTAGTCACTGAATAC
This sequence comes from Papilio gigon, assembly GCA_027563995.1. Lineage (NCBI taxonomy): Eukaryota > Metazoa > Arthropoda > Insecta > Lepidoptera > Papilionidae > Papilio > Papilio gigon. The sequence goes on along the minus strand of JAODUI010000011.1, from coordinate 5,191,573 downwards.
GATATATTTTTTTAAGTATTTGCAGATTTAATTATACATTTAATTCACAGACATGTAACTGGCCTAGAGATACGAATTGCATACTTCGGGACCTGCCCGACGACAACGACGTCGAAGGCTCTGGAGAAGAGGCCTTTGACTGGCTCTCCGACAACGCGGACAAGCCTTCGGATGGTGAGTTACTTCAGTTACATTATATACTTATTTAAGGTTTATGTTTCAGCATTAGACTTAAGACTCAAAGAGTTCTGTTAAAAAATTGTAATTACTTCCCTTTTAATTAAGGAAAATACTAGGCTGGTTAGAATATATCATGAAGGTTTCACTTCAATTAAAACTTTTTTGGTTGGCATTTGAAAGAATGACAGGACTATGTGAGACCCACTAAAACGACCTCGATGGCCATCTTCGAACTCGACTACAGTCACCCAGGCTAACGCATCGAGATTTCTTATTTTGATAACTGAAAGGCGCACCTTTCCTTACGATAGCTTTCTGTAAAAAAAAACTCTTGCTGTCCAGGATCCGTCGTCAGTCTCACAGCTGACGCGGTGCTGAACGCAGTGCGGCCGCTGTCGCTGGAGGCGCCCGCCCGCACTGGCAACAACATCATCCTCAACTGCTTCAGAGCTGATTCCGCTTCCAGACAAGTGCCTTACAAGTGAGTAAATGCGTAGCTTTTTAATGTCAATTTTCATGGAGACTATAATGTCTAACCGATATAGTCTAGAATTTAATTAGACGCTAGAGTATATTTAATCTGTGGTATTAAATTTTATCTGGGATCAAATATTTAATTGTCGACTGTCATTAGGTAGACAATCCAAAGACAATTGGTTCTTTGTTTTTTTTTTTTTTTTATGACAGTGACATGACTTTGACGTTTAGATAGAAGAAAAGAATAATTCTGTTGACGTTTTAATTAGTTATATACGTTTTTAGAGTTAGCAACACTTTGATGTATTTGGAATGTTCCAGGGGTGACTGCCAGCGTTACTGGCGCTGCATGAGCGGCGTGCCGCAGGTGGCCTACTGCACGGACGGCCTGTTCTTCAACGAGAGGACCCAGCAGTGCGACTTCGAGGCGAACATCACGTGTCACGTCGAACAAGAAGACGAATTGAAGAGCGAGTTCATAAAAGTCAAGTAGACCTGGACACGACCGTAGAAGACCAAAACAAGTGACATTTTTTAAAATATAACCTTTGTACCTTTTGACAGTTCTCTCTGGTTTCTATTCGAAATTTAATTATTAAATGTAACGTAAAATTTAAATTTGAATGTAGATTAATAGAACGAATTTTAATTTGGTTAATTGATTAATTAATTCTTTTTAAATATGATGCGAAATTTGGTCTTCGTGAGGCAGTTTAATTTAGAAGCAATCTCTGTATAGGTAAATGTGGTCAGTGACCAGTTGAAGATTTATGTAAAAAAAAAAAATATTTATTTAGAATAAAAATAACACACAGTATTATATAACATACTTCATTCTTGTTGTGAAAGGGTCGCGGAATTATATTCGATTTATTTGATTGTTCTGTGGCTCTACGAAGTGTCAAAGACCATAGACAACTAATATTATTCATAAATAATATTTATCATCTGTTTTTTATGAATATAATATGACAATTAACTTTGTTTTTTTTTTTAATAATCGATTGCCTGTAATTTAATTAGTGAATTAAACGCATTGCGTATATATGTTATTGATTTTATTCGATAAAGATGTTTATCGTATAAAGATATTGTCATATGATTTTGTTATTGAAACTTTTTTTGTATCAGATTTAAAATTATCGGTCGGTGAAATAAATTCGTGTAATCTTTTACTTACATTAAATAATTAAAAACTTAAAGATTGCCGATTAAATTAATGTGCATCGATTTAAAAGGTTTTAGCCGACCGCATCTATAAGTTAGGTAGATTTCAATTATTTTGATTGATATCAATAAATCAAATGTGTTAGGTAAGATTTATGTATAATATACTAGCTGACTGAGCTGCTTGTCAAAAAGCTGCCAGCGAAATATATTTCTGCGAATCGCGAACTTTTCGAATTCTATACATATTTCGAAGTAAAAAACCTTTTTTTTTTTTTTAAAAAAACACATATATTTTCAGTACACTTTAAAAAGATTTTCAGTTGTTTCAATATAAAAAAAACAGTTCTAAAAAAACGTAAATCTACGGGGGAAATGCGTTATAACAGGTCAGAAGAAAATTAAATTGATTGGTTGTGTCGAGTACTTTGTAGGTACAGGAATGTGCGGCCGCAGTTGTACGTCATTGTACTATTTGGGACTTGGATAGAAAAGTGTGACGTCTGTTTTAGAGGATGAAAAATAATTATTCTTTAAAACCAGCTTTAAATATATCAGGGTCGGTGACGTCTTTCCTTTCAAAGGGGTAGTACGGATGATCCTGCCAAAAGCTTGGCCATATTGTACGGTAATCTTCGTTAAATTTCGCTGAAACGAAACGTAATTTAAAAAAAAAAAAACAATAAGCAATTTGCCGCATTGTCTATGGTATTTTGTATTCCATTATATTCTAATATGTGATTTTAAAACTTACCTAATAATTTCATTTCTTCGCACGTCAGTTTAAAATCGAATACGTTTATGTTTTCTTCTAAGCGCTCTTTGTGCACGGTTTTGGCAATTGGAATAACACCTCTTTGGACCTGGAATATCAGGCAGTTAACAAAAATATGCTGACATTAGAAAAAAAATCATTTCTTTATTTTATGTGTATGTATGTGATACTAAGGGGCCGTTCAAGTATTACGTAAGCACTATGGGGAGCTGGAGTCTTTGTTTTGATTATTTTTGATGGCACTGGGGGGGGGGGGGGGGGGTTTAGATTGAGATTACGTCAGCAGTATTTTTACTTTTTTTTACACATATTGGCTTATTGCAGACAAACTGCTGCTCATGAGATATTAAAATGCTAGAAAGCATTTGTAGAAAACATTGCAATACCAACGTTCACTAGAGGGGCGGAGAAACAAATCAAATCTGATCGTTGTTTACTTTTGCTGACAAGAGGGAGGGGAGTGAAAAATTGTAATAAATCTGCTTACGTAATATTTGAACGGCCCTTAACGTAGACATGGTTCTTATTATCTTTTTAGACGGAACAAAAGAATATACAAATTACAATACTTACAAGATAACGAAGTACTATTTGCGGGGTGGTCTTCCTGTATTTATTGGCCAGTTTGACCAGAGTCGGGTGGTCCTTGCGCGGCTGCAGCGGTATCCCACTCTTGCTGAACAACATACCGAACGGCGTGTACGCCATAACCGCTATGTTATCCTTCTTGACGTGTTCTATTAATTTATTCTGTGCTAGATTTAAATTAACCTAAAATCATTCATCATCAGTACTGCATGGTCCCGCTGAGGGGCTCGATGTTTACCCTGTACTAGTGACTAGGCCATAGACAACGCTGACCCAGTGTATTGACTGCACACATATTTTTGAATTACTTCATAGCTATGTGCATATATGAATATCAAACAAATTGTTAACAATAATGATGCAGTAAGAAAAGATTTTCCATCGTAATTTTTCGGTAAACTTCAGATATATAGTGCTCTCTCAAATAGCTTCAGTATCCATCTTAGAATTATAAAATAAAGTTCCCTATCAATGGATATGAAAATGTCACTCATTTAATACGTTCATTGACAGTTCGGGTGTCATCGTATTCCGGTAGAGATCCGAGTTTGCCCGAAGGAGAATAATTTCTCACTACATCTGTACATTGCGTGGATCGAAAAATAGTCACGTTTCATTTAGTTCAGCTGACTTCTATTAAATTCAATGTAACACCATCACAATCACCTCAACGTGCAAGACGGCGGGTTTGACTTGACAGTTATCGAGCAGACGGCTGATCTGACTGCTGTTGAAGTTGGAGATGCCGATGGATCTGGCGAGACCCATGGACTTCGCCTGCTCCATGCTGCGCCATGTGTCCAAGTAGTCCACCACATCGAAACTGCCGTCGTCCTATACAATATAGATATTATTAAATTGTTTTAACAATCGTTACCCACAATTGTACGAGTTTGCAGGATTTCCACCTAAAAAAAAAACACCTTGTACGCAAACTATATTCTTTCTAACAAATTGACGAATGAGAAGCACGAAAACCTTTATAATAGTAATAAGTAATTAGTTGACAATCTGCTCTGACCAATGACCAACTTATATCTCACAAACATATTTAATAACTGCATCCTATCCTAGCAGCTTTCGTGCGCGCGTCGTCGACTCAACACGTACCAAAGGTTCAAGCGACTGAAGCTTTTAGTGGAACACCGCTAAAGGACCTTGGTTGGTAGGTAGGACGTTGGTATCTTTAAGGCTTGTTCCTAAATACTACTTGAAGCTAAGTTACAGTCCAGCGAATCGAAATTAACGCATTCATATTTCACCCACACAATGCATTCAAGCGTCATGTTCTGAAGCTCCAATAGCCTAATGGCTAACGGTACGGATTACCGATCTTAGCGGTCGTATGTTCGAATCCCGCCATTCGACTATTGTAAACCATATCCTATCACAAGCTGTTTCAAGCTGACTTGGAATGGTTAATAAAACATTAGTCATCATCATCAACAGCCCTTGTCTGCCCACTGTTGAACGTAGGCCTTTCCCAATGCCTGCCACAGTATGCGGTCCTCCGCCTT
>JAODUI010000011.1:5135608-5156163 GCA_027563995.1 Papilio gigon | reverse complement strand
CCCCCGATGGGCTCGAAACTAGTCGGTACTGACACCGAGTTGCACGTGAGTTAAGCCGTTTTATAAGTTATATAAAAGAAACAAAGTACGAAAAAAGTAATGTATATAAACAATTGTCGATAAAGGAACACACAACCCTAACACTCGCCCTATCTAAACATCTGTTTTCACGCTTTGAATTGCAATTCACTATAAGACAGTCAGGAGTTCAGAAGTCAGGTCCGCGAGCATTCGATTCACTTAACATTTTGAGGGAGCATTTACATTGTCGATACCACTGCGGATGACAATTTACATAAATGCTTCTAATCTACTGAATTCAATTTGCTATCTTTTGAAACGTACGTCCAGCGGAAAATAATAAAAATAAACAAACGAATAACAAAAACATAAGACTCATGCAAATGTTATTTTGCATGGCCTTAGTAAACAATATATACTTCTATATACAATCTTATTTACATTCAACAAGCTTCGTATTAATAAAACTAGAGATGCTTACGTTTTTCTAAGTTAAGGGGACGCATGTGGTGGACTTTGGAATTTGCCAAAATAGCGAAGTGACCACTGCCCATAGATATACAGATTACAAGTAAAGATAAAGAACCTTTATGTATCATTAATTTCTATTTTACTGCGTCCATGTTTACTGCGTTTATGTCACGGAGCAGGTCGATTCCACCTCGTACTGCAGGGTCGGAAAGTACGCAAAGACTGGTGCCGCTGCGAACTTATTAAAGACAATTTAAAATACTGTAAACAAAGTTAATATTATTTCAATGTAATAAATGTATCGATATTCGATGTTCTATTGTTAATGACCATCACTATTTTCATAAGACATTATACCGCGCCATTAGTTCCCGGAGTCGCGAACGATTTTTCACACTTATTTCGCTCCTCCACTCCGCTTTACAACCGTGAAAATTGTTTTTAGAATTTATCTTCCCCGAACTTTGGCGAAATTCTGTTCGCCCTCGATCTTGAATAACCGTTTAGATTATCAAGGAGTTTTCAATTCGGCAAATAGTTTAACTACATAATATAAGTCAATAGCCCAATGGTTAACGGTACGGGATTCGGATCACGTGGTCGTCAGTTCGAATCCCGCCATTCGACTACTCGTAAACCATATATCAGCACAAGTTTAGAGCTTAGTTGGAGTGTTGTTTCTTTCACCTCTCGAATAAAGCTCTAGATTTGTGATAGGATACGGTCTACGACAATAGTCGAATGGCGGGATTCGAACTGACGACTAGGCGATCGGAAATTAGTAACCTAAAGACAATTAGAAATGAGTATTTATATATACATATGTATACAAAACCGTAGTCTTGTTCACAGATTAATAATTAAAGAGTGTATTTCCAAACATTGGAGGTAAGACGCGCACTGTTATTTTACATAATTACGAACACGCGTCTAACTAACATCTAATTAAACGTAATTAGTACTCTAATGAGTTAGTTAATTATTACTTATAACATAACGGTGACGGTAGCTCGAAATAATAGCTTTTAATGTAACGCGTTCTCTCAAATCAAATGATGCGAAGTTCAACATGTGTGTGTTATTTTCGTATATAATGTTAAGTAATAATTAGGTAAAATTAATTACAAGTTACTTTTTGAAATAAAATTATTTCAAGACGACGAAATAAGTGAGTAGATAAATAATCCAAGCTTATGTCCTGTAGTGGGCAGACAAGATCTGATGATGATGATGAATTAAGTAAATAATTTAAAATCTTTCTTCTATTATACGCGGAACTGGAATAATTTGGATGGATGGATTGTAACTATAATACAACAACGGCTAATCGTATTTGGATGAAATGTGGAATAAATTACAACATACATACACATGCACTGACTAGTTTAGATTTTTTATTTACTAGCAGAGGACGTCGCTAGCGACATCTATCAACTTATATAAGAGTTGCACACTTCTTGTCATATTCATTTACCACTATGTATGTCAACTCAGTACAGGTGAATTCAGATAAAGCCGATAGAGATGTGTGGAGTACTGTGACGTCACTATGTATGTATTAGGACACGGTGGAGGGTGATCTATACGTATCTTGTATCCGCTTTTAAATTAAACTCTTGATATAAAACAAATCAAACTGTCCCCAGTTGAAGTTCTGCCATTTAATGAATATCATAGCGTAGTTTGTCAGTTAAACAGCTTTATGAACGCGATCTCTCAACAGCGCGAAGTTACTGGAGCTAATAAAATTCAGTATCACAGCTCCCGGCGTCTGATGAAGCGCTTTACACTTTAAATTAAAGCAACAATAAAACTCAATATAACTCGGCGAGTTCTAATAAAGCGCTTGAACGCTGTAGCGGGCTGGAACAGGACGTTTGAGTGACTTTTAATTGGGAAACTTGGGCACCAATTGAAATTTCAGCGTGAAATACTCCGATGGCAGCGGGGAGGGGGGATAGGGGCAAGCTGGGCCATTCAACAAGCGAGCATCACTGATTTGTACTTCTAGAAATTATTTATTTTCTAACGAAAATGTCACTAACGCATAAGGGTATCCCTTAATAGTTTAGTAGCAGAAATCTAAATTAAAAGATTACTGAAGATCCCGTCACTCGTTTACTCTTATAAAACAATATAGGTATAAAACCTCTATTTAGTGTCAATTAAACTAAACCTCGTTATGAATTTAAAACATTTTGGAAGCGCCAATATCCTGATGCTTAAGGTTACGGGTTTCCGATCACGTTGTCGAGAGTTGAATTCCGCTATTCGAATGTATAGCCTAGCACAAGATTACAGCTCAGTTGGTATAGTGTAAGAAATATTTATTAATTAACAAAAAACTTCTAATGTTATAAAAACGAAAATTAACATGAATTGTATTTCCGCGCGGACGGAGTCGCGGGCAAAAGCTAGTAAGTTTTTCTCGTATTTTCGATATACAGAAACAAACAGGGCCATCATCCTTACAACACATTACAGAGTTACACTATAAATCTCGACGTACGAAAGTTCAAAGTCGACAAGCGTGAACCTTAAGATGAGATTAGAAATATTATAAACTATAATTAGTATGAAGCTAATAGAAATTAGTTGCCATCACGACACGCAATAAGTATACAATTTGTTACAGATGAAAACTATTTTAATTGCTAGGCTCCTGTACCTATCCGCTCATTTTTGATTACGTATGCAAGTGACGAGCGAACAGCGGTTGGACATTGTACTCACTGTAACAAAAGAGGTTGCTTTATACAGCTTTTGTTTCCGTCTTAAAGTTGCCGATGTTACTGACAGTTCTATCTCTAATTCATGTTCCAGTTCTCATACCATGTTAGAATCAAAATGGCGGTATTCAAATAGGCAGTAAATGCTACTGGTTGTGGCCTATCTATTTAAAAGTCAGTGTGTTGTTACAATCGAAGATATTTTATTAATTAAGAAATACACAATCGAATGTGTTTTGTATCTGTGATATAAGTAGAGTTTAATAAAAAATAGTCAAGTAAACTTTTTATTGTGAACAAAAATCGTTCATCATTCCTAATAATTTCTAAAACAAATACTTTAATGTAATTGCTAATGCAAAGCAAACTTAATAATTTTACTTCAATTATAATTTTAATTGACCTACGTCGAGCAGTGGACTACACTAGGCTGATAATGATGATGATGATGATGATAATTTCAAAATAATTGTACACAATCTCCGCAACGCTTCACTTGGACCGATCACCTGATTTAATCACATTTCCCGGTTGTTCCCGCTAACGCCGTGAACCCGGGAGGTTAACTCGCTGCGTCCCGCGGCTCCGCCCGCAACGAGGATATCGCAATTGTCAAATTAAACATCTAGTTATTCTTTTTACGAACTTTAAACTACCGCCGTGTCTTCGTGATCGGACCGTGCTGAGTGTCGTGGTATATTCATTTCGTCTTAAACAAGGAAACGGAAGTTCAAAGATAGTTAGAGTACCGTCTTGTCGGTGCGGAGTCAATAATTAACAGCCCCTAGACCAGCCCCTTCGTTTGCTAAGACAGGCCACCTGTCACACCGACTTGTAATAATGTTTCGACTGTTGTTCGAATGAACGGCCGAATGTTTAAGTTCATTTGTCAAATTCGGTAAACTGTTGGTTTTACGTTGCATCTAAACACGATTTTTTTTTATTTGCCGCGTTATTCCGCCGCCGAGACCTGTGTAGTCGAAGTATTACGCACTCAGAATTGATAAGTTATCACCCTTAGTTTAGATTTAGTATTTTTGATCTAAGTGTCTCACTTAGTGATCTGTCACCACTCGCCACCCGGAATGCGACAGATCCTTTGATAAGTCTAAACTAAAGTACTGCTTAAGTAAGAATAAACCAACTTAAATACACTCGAGAGCAATGATTCCGGGTCACTTAAAAACATATGAATCTCAGAAACTAATAACTCTAGCATAGTCAAATAAACGGTGATAGGTGTTTAACAGACAATATAATTGCCCTTAAATTAAGCTAGCATACCTAGTTTACAAGATTTATAGGTTTCTTCAGATGTCCCGCATTCTTTGGTCTCGACCATGTACATTACAAAACGGTGTGTACAGCCTTAACTTATAAGACTTGACTAATCGCTCAAGTAATTATCGCGAGGCGCATTATTGAGACTAACACGTTGGCGGGAATCCGACGCCAAGATGGCGGCCTGTCACTTTTGACAGTTACAAGTTTCCCGCTCTCTTCTCTGCCATTCTCCGCACTCTATTACAGATGTAGTGAGAAATTATTTTCCTTCGGGCAAACTCGGATTTTTATCGGAACACGATGACACCCGAACTGTCGATGATCGTATTAAATGAGTGACATTGTTCATATCCATTAATATGGAACTTTATTGTTTAGTGTCAAATGTCAAAATGTTGTTCGTTTGGTATTACAGATGTCTGGACGTCGATGTTCCCGCCGCTCGTTTGGTCGGTTCTATTTAAATAAAGTGTTGTTTTTTTTTTATTACAGCGATTAATGCGAACATTGTCAGACAATAAATTGTTACTAATAATGTAACTTCTTCTAATTCAGCTCCGTGTTACGTACGTCTAAGTCATTTGTTTTTTATACTGCTTAAAAACGACTCAACTCACGTGTAAGGTGTCGGTACCGACTAGTTTCGAGTCCATCGGGGGCTCTTCTTCAGGGTGAGTGGGATTTGTACTATAGCGCGCTCACCGCCCGTCGCTGACTCAAATGTGCGTGATTTTGACGTGAGTTAAGCCTTCTTTATAAGTAGTATAGTGAAATGTCTCACGAATTCTTTAATAATTTGATCGATTCATTTTTAACAAAAAACAAATGAATACTACTAAACATTTTTTTTTTATAAAAATACCAGCAGATTTTAGTTAATTCACTTAAATCTTTCTTACCACACTAATTAAGGTATAGGCTTGAGTTAGTGCTTTACAATAGTCGAACGGCGGGATTCAAACTCTCGACTACGTGATCTGAAATGCGTACCTTAACCGTTAGGCTATTGGCGCTTTTAATTTTACAAATATAATTTACAATGTACATTTATCGTGTTATTGTGTAAAATATTAATTAACATAATTACTCGAATGAGCAACAAAAAAAGCAAAGAAAAAGGTTTAAAGGCCCGCAGTTTATAAAAGATTTATTAATTAGTGGATGTAATATACAGTGTTTTAATTATATACCAGCATATCTTGTTAATGAGCAAGCGATGACAAGAGGTAATTAGTTTTTTTTTAATCAAGTTTAATAACAAGAATAATTGTAATACACGAAGTTTTAAAGCCCCCTAGCGGATACTCTATGCAACTTTATACTGGGAAACTTTAGTTCTAGTCGTCTCACGTTCTGTACGGATTCAATAATCATAGTCATATCAAACTCTTGACGCCCACTGCTGGGCGTAAGTCTCCCACAAAGATTACCACAATATACTCATCCATGATACTCGAGCAAACTTGACCAGATCCTCGGTCCATCTTGCTTGAAGTCTACCCATGCTGCGTCGATGTCCGTGGCCGCGATTCCAAGACTTTGTGGCCCCATCGGCCATTTAAACGGATTCAATGGAAAGGAGAAATTGCTAACAATGTCATTTATGACCACGTATCTATTTTTGAATTTTGTTTCCTTTAAGTTTTTACAATTATCGATAAAGCGTTAGTTTCCAATCTTAAGGCACGTTTAAATTCTAACGCACCATTACGTGACCACCCTACCGTATGTGCACCCTTATCAATCGAATAACCGAATTTTCCAGTTGGGGCTGGATAGGACGCGTTTGGCCGCGTCACCGCCTCTCCGCCCCCTGCCCACCCCGGGTCTGCTACACGCCGATAATGAATAGAGAGGGCATAAACTGGTGTACGCTCTACGTCATTGGCGGTGGTACAGTGTCAGAAAACTTTAACCTCGTAACGAATTATAAATACCTCTCATTAAGCCCCTTCACATTTTAATTGGAATAAAAGGACTGATTTAATGCAGGCAAAATAAGAACTGTATAGTTGTCCTGACAGTTAAAATTGTCCCTATATTTGTAAGACTGTCTTACAAATCAGTAAAACTAGAGGTGTGTACACACTTTATAAAAGACATATAGGGTGTTTCCGGCGTTATAATCAAAGAAAAACCATAGTTTGTTACCACCATTATATCCTCCTATTTTATATGGAATACTCTACATAAAGTGGGACCAGGGCAGGAGAAAGAAAGAAAGAAAGACTCTATTTTCCGCTCAGCAGTGGGCGAAGTGTGGCTGATATGATGATGATGATGATGACTCTATTTTTAAGAGCTTCATTCACTTTGATTATGGGTTAAGTGTGTAGTGGAAGTGTAACACCACGATGTACGGTGACTGTACGTCCTTGTTTTCATATTGACTCTAAATGTACCGACGGTCATAAATTACGATTCACTTGTTTTATTTCGCATACATTCTGAACTCTGAGTAGCGACATCTATTGGCGTTAAATCAAGATTATTATGTAAGTAAAAAATACACTTTTATACTCTGCTTTCGTGGCATTAACATAGGAAATGACATAAAAAATAAATACAAGGATATTGTGACAATTTTTTTGACTCTCATACATTAATTGGACTTCACCGGGTCAGATAACTTCGTCGGTCTATAACAAGGATGTTATGAAAGTGTATATCGCAATCGAAATCGGAACCGAATGTTTTTTTTTTGTTTATTTGAATAGGAATTATAATGAGAACTTAATCGGAAGCGGAGAAAAAAGGACAAAGGGCAGGTCTGTTTCAATATTTGGACTATCCAATACGAAAATATTTCATTCTGAATGATTATCAAGCTCATATCGATCGATATACCTTCTGATTAAATTTATCGATGCCGAAAGTAAAAAATCAAACTTCCGACCTTTCGGAATCGAACCTCTCTGGTCCATAAGAACGGTATTCGGTTCATTGATCTGTTACTTGAGCTATGTCGACAAAAAGTCTACAAAACTCCTTGCAAGAACAACCGTCAAATTCGGACTGCGGCGAATTTGCGTTGGCTGCGCGAAAGAGATAGACGTCGTGACGTCACGCGCTCTCTCGCTCGCGGCTTGTGTTGGTTTTGTTGCTACAGTATGAGACGCGCGGGCCACCCAGCCAGCTGGCTAGGGCTGGCACAATTGTAAATTGTCTCGTGTGTTAATTTAACACCCAAAAGTATACTATTTTACTAATGTTGCTAATATTATAAATGCTGATATTTAGATACATGTAATCCACTATTTGTAAACAAGCGTGATCTTGTCAAAAGTAACCTCATCCACTAGTCAGACTGGTAACACAGACTCAATCAACTTTTAAGAACATAAAATATACTGTGTTGTTAATCTCACATGTATATGTAGGCACATATATGTTTACAACTGATAGATTAGCGCAAAGACTCTCTATCTCTCTCTCTCTCTCTCTCATCCTGGCTTAATTGTCCCACAAGGTGGTGGGGTTGCCTTACGTGTCCGTAACACCACCCTTTTTAAATCACATCTAGTAATATCCATCTCTTCACTTCTAAAGTAATTAAAGGTCGATTGACAATGTATCTTTACGACTCAAACGGAATTAATGTTCAAATGTCTAATTTTTGAAGGCGTCATTTTTACTCTATGAAAAATGTGAGCAATCAAAGATTAAGTATTTAAGTAAGAAACCTAGTTTGAATATGTTTTTGGATAAATCAAGTTTACGATTGAAAGCTCGCGGCCATAAATATATCTGACGCGTTTATTTGACATTATTATTGAAGTTTGAAGAGATTTATTGATAATAAAATTTGCATGCTGCATATGTCGTGGTGATTATGATATAATAATAAAACAGACGAATACTTTTATAAGTTATTTCATTTTATTATTTCAAAGACTAACAGTCTAAATTGGTATACCCACTGAGGTGCTCACAGCCTACCCTTTATTGACTAGGCTATAGTAGACCATGATATACTCGAATTGTGCTCTTTCATTGAACATATTTATTAAAACAATTGAATTTTCAGGTCTCAATCGTCGTCTGTCTACAAAGTATTTTTTTTTTATCAATAATAGTTTTTTCCAATGTACTCATCCCCCTAAGTTTAATAGCTTGATAATATAGACTGAAACCTGATATGAACAGTTTGTCTCTACAAAGAGAATTATTCAAATATGTTGCGTGGTTACTGAGTACATGCATAACAAAGTTTAAAACGTTTACAATTTATTCAATAGTATAGATGAAACAACATATCTTGTGTATATATAAATCAACATAATTTGTGTGTATCTGTCATAATTCTCGAAGTATCCAGCAGAAGCCGTGTGTTGTGTGTGTCGGGTCGTGACCGAGACTCCGACGGTAAATAGTTCGCTTTTATATTATATCATTTCGCTAAGGTAATTTTAAAACTATCGCTTGCGCTAAAGGCTTCCTCTAAAGTGTTTCCAGAAGGTAATTTCTGACTATTGCTTTGCTAAAATATATATTTATTTTATTGTTCGTTCTATTGTTTTTTGTTATTTTAATTGCTTATATGAGAAAGAAGCATAAATATAAACAAGAAGGCGATGAGATTGTGGATGGCTATAATGGTAGAGGAAGACCGAAGGTGTGTATTGTGTGAAAGAGGATATGCGTGTGTATGGTCAGATATAAGCTGATAGATGTTTATAGAAGAGTCAAAATACTGTGCCGACCCTTTATAAGGAAAAGGGCATGCTGATTCATGTCTTTAGATTTTATGTTAATACGCGACAGATTTGTGAAAATATAATCGATAAAATGCTTTAAATAATTAAATTTGAACCATGTTTGAGTGATTGACAACCCTAAGTAGAAATATGTATAATTATCGGTAAAGTCCGGCCCAGAATGAATTTGTCAAAACATATCCGAGGCCAGTCGGCAGCCGGGAGTAATGCTGATCGCCGAGCGAATGAACTCCGCTATCATAAAACATTAAGAGAATACGGATTTAGTGGAATACGGATAGAGCTCTATCCGTATTCTACTAAATTTTAGAAGAGTTCCTTTCTGTCAGAATACGGCTTAAAAAGTAAGAATACCAATCGAATGAAATTTCAAAGTAACTTTAAACGTTTTATTTATTAATTAAAATATCCTAGTAACAATAATGTTGAATAGATTTGATCGGCCATATCTCAGTAACTACTGGTTGCAATTAACAAATCCTTTTTGTTTTAGATAGTCCATTTATAGAGGAAGGTTATAAGCTATGTAACATCACGGTACGACGAATAGGAGCGGAGCATGAACGTTGCAAAACTTATCTACCACGCAAACGAAGTTCAAATGTTGTAAAATTTGATTAGCAGTTTTATAATACATGTACGATGTACTCGAGCATAGATAATAAATCAACATTGGTCCGATGAAGACGGTATCGGTTACAATAAAACGTTTTTGCCTTTTATTTAATCTGTATATTAAAAGCGCATTAATCATCGAGCCACGTCACTACGTGAAAGTCTAATAATGAACGATGGTTGCTTTTTGTTGCGATATATTTGCGTAGGCGAACGATTCGAATCGATTTTTTACGTTGTACAGCATAGTGTATGCTCTAGTATTGAAGACGTCTGGACGATGATGACGACGACCACCTAATGAACACGCAGCACGTTTGCTTCTCTTGTAAAAAAAAAAGTTACAATGACCTCTTAATGGAAATCATCATCATCATCATTATCAGCCTAGTGTAGTCCACTGCTGGACGTAGGCCTCCCCAATGGAAATGACTTGAAAGTATTAGGTTTTAGAAGAAATAATTGTTATTCATATATTTCCTAGTTTTATCGTCTTAATTCCATCCAGTATTTTCTACTAACTGTGGGTTTCCATTATCAGTACACATTTATCTTAGTAGTCAGTAGAAGGGGGTAGGGAGGAGGGAGTGAAAGGAATGGCGGAAGGAAGTTGAACGAGACGATGCAAATGTAACCCAACAACCAAATCAAATAAGCTGAGCTGAGCTGAGCTGGGGTAAGCCTTCACTTACTTGACTACGCCGTTGTTGGATTATTTAAGATGTTTCGATATAAAACGATTTTTTTTTTACTTTAATTTTTTTTAGTAATGATCAGTAGCTCTACCAACAAACTCTGCTTAATACCCCCTTGATGTTAGCTAGTCTTTTAAGCTTATTATGTTCTATATCATTATACCTCACAATCGTGAGTCATAGCATTAAAAGCGAATCAGTGAGTCAAGCTATCATTTTGACTAACCACTTATTTAACTTAATACCAAATGTTTAACATTGTCTTTTTTTGTTCTAATATCTAAGATTGTTATTTAATTTATATTTGCAAAAACTATAGTCGCTGAATCATATTTTAGATGTGATCATCATCAGCTTCTTCTGCCTACTGCTGGATATAGGCATTCCCCAATGCCACATGTGGTCCTCTATCTAACTTCCGACCACACTAAGCCAGTCCACCTGGAGGACCCCTAAATATCTACACAAGTCAATCTTGTTACCTGCGAACAGCGTGTGCTAACAGTAGTAAAGTTACGTTCATATAAACATAGTAAAGTTAACTCGTGTAAATAATAATTAAACATCCTGTAACACGTAGTCCAATAGCAAATTGACAACTATATCGTCGACGTGTGAGGTCTAAGACGGCCTGCCCACGCGCTGCCTGTACCTTGTTCAACTACAGGGTTGCCAGTTTATAAAAAATATAAGATAAAGTATAAGTATGGAAAGGTTTTGCGTAATAAAAAAGTTATATAAGTAATTGATAACTGTTAACTTTCCTTTTAGATTTTTTTTGTATTATTAACACATTTTTATTAATTTACTAATATTTCTTGTAGCATTCCAACTAAGCCCTAGGCTTGTGTGACTATATGCTTTACAATAGTTGATTGGCAATCGAACTCTCGACCATGTCATCGAAAAGCCTTAACCGTTAAGTTATTGCCGCTTCGTATGTTATCATAAAATATTATTCTAGATGTATTTGGCTACCGATATATTCTCTATTGGTGTTCTGAAACTTACTTTTTCTTGAGGTATATGATATGACACTATGTCAAAGAAGTTATAACGGAGGGAAGTCGTTGGATGTGGAGGAAGGACCGCACACTTTCAAAGATCTATGTCAAACAGTGGTCAAACAACTGACGATGATGATGATGAAAGAAACAATGGAACCCAACCCTTTAAATGATCACCCTAAGTAGTTTTCCTATATATTATAAACAACATTATAGTAATTACCGTTTTATCAAAGAACCTTATTGTTGGTCTACTGCGTATTGATCTACATCTACTACTCTATAACCTTTATTAATGTGGAATAAATAACATAAGATACAGAGTGCCCACTCACCGTGAGTAATGGGTGGCACTAGTCCACTCTAATTGGCCGGACTATGTCACCCATATATTGTGGACTTTGGTATTTTTGAATCGGACTTGATATATCATAAACTCTTAATGAATCGTTATAGTGTTGCGTTACCGTCAAATTATCGACTATATATTTAAGGTTTTAATTGACACCAAAACTTAACTTGTTTATTTATAAGGAAAGTATAAAGTAAAGAATATTAAATCGTCATCAACTTACCCTTTTTCCCTAAGTACACCGGCACAGTATACACCATAAATCTCTGTCAGCCGTCATATCTCACTCTCTTACACATATGGCGTAAATAAAAAAAAATCGATTTGATGTTTTTCTGTAAAATTAAATAAAAACAATATAAAAATTCCCTTCTTTATATATAATAAATAATGTTCACATTATCTGTATCAAAAATTCCGTCAAATTAACACGTAAAGACAACCGAATATAAAAATAAAATGAAATTACTTCTTACTCTATAAATCAAACAAACCTCTTTTCTTTGTACACAATCTCTTCCACACAGTCCGCACTTTCGGTCTTCCTCTACCTTTATGGCCATCTACATTCTCATCACCTTCTTCAAAATAAAACTTTGTTTGTTTATTAAAGGATGTTAAATTATTACTTTTTTAATTTAAACTTAAAGCGCTAACAGTTAAGACAGATTTCTGATCACGTGGCCGAGAGTTCGAATCCCGAGATTCGATTATTGTAAACTATATAACACAAGTGTAGAACGTAGTTGGAGTGGTGAAAGAAATATTAGTAAATTGACTAAAATCTGCTAACTAACATGATTTTAATTTGACTATATCAGTCCCTATATTAGATCGTCCCCGGTCGTCAAGCCATCAGACTATATTCCAAGTCGTCAAGCCACTACCGATATATTCATAAAACGCCCGTTTATCTATAAAATTTATCTGTAAGTTTGTCCGTCTGATCGATTGTTGTAATTACTCATTCCGCGGAGATCGACCGATCCGACTTTTCAAATGGTCATCATTACTAACGTCGGAATCCGGAACTTTTTTTATAAATGTCGTTTGTTTTTTCTACACTTAAATAACTCGAGACGAGAATAATCTGTAATAGTTATGATCGGGGGCATTTGGGGTGTGGGGGGAATTTGAAGACAATCGGATTGACGTGGCGCGAGACCAAACACAGACAGGACTGACTAAGCTGGTGGAGTGCTGTTCACGTCCTCTGCCGCACCACGCGGATTTAGTACACTTCATCATTATAAGCCCCTGTCTGCCCACTGTTGGACGTACGCCTTTCCCAATGCATTCCACAGCACGCGGTCCTCCGCTTTCCGCATCCAACGGAACCCTTAGTCAAGTCAAATAATAGTTTCCTATCAGAGGTTGGAGACCGTCATAGCAATTTGATTCTTTGATACTGCAACTAGAAGACGTATCCTCTTGTTCTAGCAGGTTGTCCAGTCAAGAATCACATCTTTTTCCTGGGTATCTTGTACTGTAAACATTTCTCGTCTTCTGTTCCGTATATGATTATATTATAATCAAAGCAAAGGTCTTTTTTAACACGTTCGCTGCAAAACGAGGTCTGAATCATCTCTAATGCAAATTCCCTGTGGTGTGGCAACGAAATACGTACACTTATCTGTTGTGCGAAGGGTATAACTTCGTTATAGGAGGCGGGGTCTAATAGACCGCGTGTTACACAAACATCTAGTTACGGTGCGGGTCGATAACACCTCATACCGCAGAGACGGAAAATAAGCAAAAATTGATGAACAGCGAACGTGTTAATATATATCGTTTAAGTTTTCAGAATAAAAACACTCTTTATTAAATACAAGTCAAACAAAAACATGCTTTATAAAGATTGATCGTCTTAAATTTCTCCTCGACGGGGCCACGTTTATCTAACGGACGCTTATATTAATAGCACTATTAAGCATCGCTCAAGCGTTAACTTATCTCCAACTTAACCGTGTAAAATCACTCTAAAAAATATATCAGCTCAAACTATTTGTCAAACGTAACTTAAAAGGCTGAACGGTTTTTTTTTCATCGTCTTCGTGGAACTAATTAAAAAGTTAATTGTTTATAGGATGTCACATTCGTCTTAGCTCATATATGTTGCCACAAAGAGGTTCAGTGTATACCTATTAGGGGTGACCATGCGGCCTAGTGTTGGTTGACTTCACATATCTTACAATTTCTTCGCATGTGCAGACATCACGATGTTTTCCTTCACCTTAACGAACCTAAGCATCGAACCTAGACGCGTAGGTCACGATCCAATACTGTCACATATTGTATATATTGTCAATTGTTTTAAAAGTGAAAATAAAAACGTATAAATCAAATGAAAATCAAAAGTGAATAATACGTTTTTTTTTTTCATTCAGTAAATTCTTCTTTTTCTAATGGCTTTTAAAACAAAAACATATCAAACCTCCTTGAACACATATCACATTACGATGAACTTAAAATTGTGCTTAGGGGTGAAATATTACATTTATTTAATTAAGAAACAAAACAATGCCGCCCAATTAAAGTATTATAAAGTGGTTTATTATTAACTTTCGTTTATTCAGAGCCCGACGTTTAATGCTCCGGAAGTTAAAAATAAAAGATAACAAAACAATCAAAACAAATATCAAATTACCGTCCTAACGAATCACACTGTGTGGTCCGTCATATTAAATTTTATTAATTCACTGTATTTTTATACGTCTCACCATAATGGTCGCATATTTATTTTGTCTCGGTTGTTTTGCCGCGTAAATCATACTCGCCCGTCGGACTGACAGCGAATTTGGCGCCAACTGCACTCGCTGTCAATTCCAGATCTCATTTCACACGGTCGCGCCCGTAGCGACTCGCGCAACGTTCATTTTGGGCGCATTTAATACGTGATTAGTGAAACTAATGCCATCGTAGACATATTTATGTGATTGTTATTTCTGTAACCGCGACTTTACACTTTACGTCGATATGAAATTTTTAACTCTACATCCTTGGGAATAACGTTCAATTTAATTTGAAAGTTATAACTTTTTTTATCGTCGGAAGATGACAAATTTGTTTGATGCCAGTTATTCGTCCGTTTACTACGGCGTTTAAAGTTTTTAGTCTGTAGTTTCTCGTTAATTGATCACCTAGCAACGTTGTCAACGTGTTTTCCTGGCGAAAATAGAACTAACTATTTAATAGGTGCTCTCAAACGTTCTTTTTTAAATGTTAAATGTAGCCGAAAAATTACTGGCCACTACTGCACTTCAGTTGATCAAAGCTGTGGTTATGAGTGAATTATAGCTTTTCCCGCGTTTAATGTTTATAGACTATGAAATGCTTTAGTAATGTACTCTAAACATACCATAGACAAGCGTTCATTATTACGAAACCAATTACCATCGCTAATAGAATAATGTTCGTTTTTACGTAACGTTTGATGATTTTTTTTAAAAACATTGCAAGTAAATTAATCGTAAAAAGAATTTTAACGTAATATTTTTTAGGTCAGTAAACATTGAGCTGGAAATAGATTGGAGGTATGAGAACTATTGTAGGGGTCTATCAATCACGGCACGAATAAACGCTATTTTGACAGCTGTCAAATTAATGTCAAGATAGCGGCGCGGCGGCGTTTGATGTTGATTATGATCACCGCGCGGTCCAGTGGCTGCGTTCGATATGTTGGTAAGTTAATAAATAATTGAATTAAGTAACCGGGTACTGGTACAGATTGAACTGTATCATTTTAACTTTATCTTAAACGAAATAGTTTCGTGTTTTTGTTAGTTTTTATTTATAAAATAAACATTACCGTTTGTATTATTTAGTGTCGAAATAAGTTATCGAATTCCTGACCATAAAATGCACAACTTAGATAATTTAATCTGTTACTAATATTATATCCGACCGATTGTTACCGATATTGTTATTGTTGTTTGAAAAACCTATACTCTTTGGACGCGCCAACCGCTTTCCAAATTACGAAAATCAAATGAGCACAAGAAACTCGACTTATAGCCTGCTTGTATACAGATTTGGATGATTCACTTAACAAAGTAATTTGTTATTTTTTACAAGTCAATATAATACCGTTTAAAAATTACTGTCCAGTATTATTCAAAGGATTGATTAAATAAGTTTAAAAATAAACCATTTGTCCGTGCAGAGAGCAGTGGAGACCGTCTCTGTGGTCGGATACATTACGGCTGTGTCTAATGCCGGCCGGTACGCTCACACACACAAGCCTTAACATTTTATAGATTAAATATATTTTTTTAAAATATTTTAATTGTTTTGACTCCATTAGTATACTGAGTTTTGAAGTGGGGACGGAAAGAAAGGGGATGCTTTCTTTCCCCAATCAAATCGACTTTCAATTACATTTTACTTGAAAGGTGCGAAGGAAAACTAAAATTGGACTGCCGGCACGAATGTGAACTCATTCTGTAATTTAAATTAAAAACAGAGAAAGAGAGTAGGGGGAGGATTATAGGCAATTCACTGATTTACCCCATAAAGCGAAACAATTGAAGTAATCAGCGCACATCAAGCGATGTAAAGCTGTAATTTGCTATGTATGAATAGACGATTTAACAAAGGAAGCGCTTACTAGATGGTGCTGTGCGGTGCGCTGCAAGCGTGGCCGAGTCTCGGCTCGGGTCACCGGCTCCGCGGTGGTTCTAAAAATTAAGTCATCACTCACATCGGCCGCTTTGTTTCTTTCTTTGTAAACGCCACGCCGGACGGCCTGGTGCACGCTGCCGCAGTAAAACAATACTAATTAATATTTTCGTGTATATGTGAAGAAAAATAACTTTGTATTTGTTACTGAAAACTTCAGTTGTGCTATAAGATTTGATGTTTTAACAATTTTTTTTTAAATATCAGCAGTTTCTTTTTAATTTTACAATATTTCTTTTAACATTACAACTAAGCTCTAGGCCAACCAACCATATCACAGCTTGCGCTCATATATAGTTTACGATTATATTAAAATAGCGGGGTTTGAACTTTCGACCACGTGATCAAGTAACTTAACTTAACCATTACGCTGTTAGTACTTAATTAAAAAAATGAGTTAAGATTTTTTACGAATCTTGCTTTTTTAATACATTCAACATTTCATTTATTTTTTTTTGGATTGAGTCATTACTAGCGTAAAAAAAACCTCGCATGTATTCATTTAATATATTTCATCTATGGCCCAGATGAGCACACTTGTCAATGCCGCAGAGTTATTCAACGTCCGTACATTTTGCATAAAGCGGTTCAACTCTTTTATAATCCTTATTTTGACAGCAAACTCTTCAATGGAGGTAAAAAAGTGACGGAGCGAGACAGCGGTATGCAAGAGAAAGAGACAGGGTTGGCGCATGCTGGGTGGCATAGTGAGTCACGGCCGTCGCTCACGGGTAGCAAAGGGATTTAAGTGAAAGGATTAAGAGTTGTTTTTTAGTTGCGGGCATCCCTCAAAATGTGTTAACTTTTTGGTTATGAACTGGTTTTGGTTGGTATGAAAGTGCAAGCGGGTATTGTTGGTTTGTGCAATTTTATTAGCCTTTGTTATTATACGAGTTGACAATAGTATATCTGTTGCACATCCCTATTGTCTTTTGGAGCACCATTAGCCCAGAGGGTAAAGATTTCCGATCACGCGGTCGTGTGTTCCAATCCCGCTACTTGACTATTGTAAAACTAACACAAGCCTGAAGCATAGTTGGTATTCAAAAATACTAGTTAATTTACAAAAAAATGGTATCTTACTAAAGGTATAAATGGAGAAGTTTAGATGGAGAGCACTTGTCTCGTAATCTGCGGGTCCAGACTTCGATCCCCTCTAAGTACTAATGTTTTTTTTTTATGAAGTCTAAACTAACGCTTGACCACGATCCCACCCGATGCCCAGTGATGGTGTGGTCGAAATATAGTACGTTCTACTTTAGTAAGTAAGTGTTCATATTTGGAATTTCATATGAAAAATCCAATGCAGTTATAAGCTAAGCGACCACTCTGAGTGTACCAAGGAGAGACCTACATCATCTTTCAATCAACATGTCATGTTAGTTATTAATAAAATGTTCGTCATCAGCTCACACCGGACACATTCGCTGCGCCAACGCGTTCCCTACTTCCGTAGGATATTTAGCGTTTTATTGCAACTATATTTATGATTTACACGACGCTTGTAGCTTCCATACAGTTTTACTTGGATTAACGATAAATGTAGTGTTTTTTTTAACATAGGAAATTAAACCTTAAAGTCCCTTGATTAAAAACCATTATTGCATACGTTATTCAATAGAGGTTCAGCAAAACATAGTTTCTGATTTCGACTCTTAATAAAAAAATCATCACAACAGATTATATTAATGTAAACCAAATGTAACTTTTAATAAATAAAATTTAATAGCCTAATGGTTAACGGTTTCCGATCACGTTGTCAAGAGTTCGAAACCCGCTATTCGACTATTAAACCATATCCTATCACAAACCTAGAGCTTAGTTAGAATGGTAAAAGAAATGTAAATAAATTAACAAAAAAATGATAATGTTTTATAAAAGAAACTTACTAATATTGCAAATAAGATTTTTTTATTGTATGCATATTTGTTATTTTGTTTTATCAGAACAGTTAAACGAATCTCGCGTAAATTAGAAACATAGGCCATTATTTAAGTTTTTTTTTTAAACCACAAAGACCGAGTCACTTTCACAGCCGGTTAGTTTATAAAGATATTTATTAAATACATTCTAATCTCGATATCACACAATTAACGTAAACTAAGATCACTTAAGTGTTTGACAAATGAGTCTGTCTATACCAGTTATATAAATGTATGTTTTTCCAAGTATACCGTAAAATTAAAAATCTTCGAAGTTGTAATCCTCGACTGAAATAGAAACCTGCTCTATACAAATAAATCTATATGTATAATAACCATTAATACTAAGCCCACGTCCACACACGAACAGACGGACAAAAAGACAACTATAAACGGAAGACATCTCAATTACTTCACACAGAGGTAAACTCTGAATAGATTGTTAAAAGCACATACGAAAATGATCTTTATCGCCTTCGATATAAGCACGTAATTATAGTATGCAATATTATCAATATGGAATTCCTTAGTTAATCCTTTAATGAACAGAATAAATAAAATTGTGATCTATTTTCATTGAATTAAAGTAGGTATTTGACTGTCTTAATTGTTTAAGATAGCGGACGACATTGTTATGCTAATTAGAATCATAATGAAAGGGAGAAGAGTGCATTTCTGCGTGTGTCGTCTGTGATACGATGAGGCATCAGTGCCGGAGCTTGAAATGTTTTGGTGACATGAGCATACGATACGAGGACAAGCGATGTTTGGAGTCGATTTTGTTACACGAAATACAAACTTTAAAAACATAAATGTTGTATATCTCTTAATTATCTCTCGATACATATGACAGAATTAAAATAAATATTAAATGAAATAAACATTTATAAATAAACAAAAACGTAAACTTTATTTAACTATCGTCATTTTATTTAATAACATAGATGGATTTACTTTTGAGTTAAAAGTTAAACAAAACAAGGAAATCGAATTCTTTTCATCACAAAGAAATAACTCAATTGTTGGTTTTATACTTTCATCATCATCATCATCAGCCCTTGTCTGCCTACTGTTAAAGCCTTCTACAGTATGCGGTCCTTTACTAAATCGTATTATACCTTACTAAGCAATAAATATAATCAAAGGGTTAAACTTTGTACATCTACTCCACGGACGTATTACTCCACGCTGGGTGGCCGACCACCCGCGCCCGATGCGCTGGCTACATCTGTTTGTCAAATTAGGCGCCAATACTGCACCGAGCAGTGCTCAGCTCAGCGCAGCCCAGTCTGGACTGAACTCTCTTCAACACAGATCGACAATACCTGCGCTTTGCCCAGCACGAGCTAAGGTTTTCGAAACCTTAGTTGCAATGCAAAATAGAAACAATTCTGAGTACAATCGTTAGATTTTAATAACTTACAACTATAGTTAACCTATAGATGGATGGTTTTACACAAGCTTGACTAATCAATGGTTCATTTTGAAATGTCATTTTGTATTTTAAATAACATTAAGAGAAATGACTGTAACAAAAGGCTTCCGGCTTTTTCGTCTCACTCTCATGCTTTACATTAGGTACTTATATGTTATGTATTGATGGTTACCGGCAGACTATGTACTGTGGCAGAGATAATATCTTTCCACCTGCTTAAGGCACAACAACGCTAAGTGAGTCGTCCAGGTGCTTTGGCATAGATAAAATACCGCGCATTCATAATATACTATTAATTGTCAATTAAGTTGGTAGTCATTTGTCGGCATCGCTTCCTCGTGACTTGAGTTTAAATGGTTTTTATATAGATTCCGTTTATGGTAGTTTTTGTATGACGTTTGTCAACTGTTCTGTGATGAAATAACGTATTGTATTTCAACTTAATTAGTGTTGTGTTCCAGACTGCGCTCTACTTTTGTGACAAATTTCAATAAGATTTAATTATTGTGGAAATACGTCATCCCACCGAGATGCTCGGAGCCTACCGTATTATAAGGGGTGACTAGGCCATAGTCAACCACGCTGGCCCAGTGCGTGTTGGTTGACTTCACACATATCTTTGAATTTCT
>JAODUI010000011.1:5115665-5125912 GCA_027563995.1 Papilio gigon | reverse complement strand
CGGAAAGCGGAGGACCGCATACTGTGGAAGGCCTATGTCCAACAGTGGGCAGACAAGGGCTGTTGATGATGATGATGCTGATAATCAACATTAAACTGCTGAAGTAATGTAACGACTCTGAGTGCATCAAAATAATAAAGTAACAATTATAGGTATTAATAAAATATCAAAGTCGCTTCATTGTCAGTGCACACATTGCTCACGCGCACGTCGCGTCTGTCACGACACCTGTCAAACTGTCATGACACGAGGGACCTGTCAAAACAGCCGTGTATCGACCTAATTGATCTCAACTCGGGTCGATACGATCACGAACATATTTTGATTGTGGAATACAATAAAAATATAAAACCATCACTTTTGTTCATCATTGTACATACTATGGTTTAAATAACATATAGATAAATACTAAAGAGCGTCGGTGGCGCAATTGTTAAGCGCTTCATTGGCCCGGACCGTACTCGAAATTGTCTAGGTTCGATCCCAGCCATGTACAACACTCTTACAAGTGAAAGAAAACATCGTGATGCAACCTGAATATATCGTAGAGGAAACTCAGAGATATGTGTGAGGTCAATGCACTAGGCCAGCGTGGTTGACTATGGCCTAGTCCCTAATAGGGTAGTCTCCGAGCCCCTCAGTGAGGACGTCTAGTGAGCTGATGAATGAATGAATGAAAGTACTAAATATACATATTACAATTGAAAGGCCATACATACAAACATTATTCGTGACGTAGATGGTGCGGCCGCAAATTCCGAATTCCGTTTAAATAGACATAAAAGTGTATCTGGGATCAATTCTCATCTGTGCTAAATATTTGTGTGATTCAATAATATTTCTTGCATACGAGAGATATATTTTTAAATACACAAATATTTTTCAAAAACTTCAATAAAACGATTTTCAATTGTTTTGAAATAATAACATACAATTCGAAAAATACATGTATAAGGGGAAACGCGTTATAACAGCTCATAAGAAAAACAAAAAGACTGGTCGTGTCAACTACTTAGTCCACGAATGTGCCGCAGTGATACCTCACATGGTCCTTGGATAGAAAAGTGTGAGGTCCACTGCACTAGACTGTTGGTCTCCTGATTGAAGAACAGTACACCATGGGTAACACGCGGGGTTGTATCCGTGTGCAGAATAGAGTTACGAAAAGGGCTAGTATTAAAATAGTAATTATTAAAAAAATAAAGGAAGAATTAAAACACATATAGCTATACATAGAAAAGAACACAATAGATTTACAACAATAATTATTAAGAAAAAAGGTATTAGTTTACATACTATGTCGTAAGTTTTTGTCTATAGTTAATTTTTACGAACTGAAATTTTATAGATACGTTTATTAAAAAGTAAAAAATAAAAATTCGTACTGGCAGCATAGAAAGTGGTCAATCAAAAGTTTTTTTTAATTATTTTCTAATAGATGTTTGCAAGCTTTACTTAAGCAATTAATGACATAATTCCAAGATATTTTACAAGATCCAGTTGTAAAACTAAACTCAATAGATTTATATATGTAACTAACTAATCCAGCGCATAATAGTGAGGCGAAAAATTGCCTCCGGAGACATTTCTCGGGATATATTCCCTCAGTGTTTCTATTTACAATACAAAATGACATTTCGATAATCGACTCTCTATTAGACGTCTAACTTCTACGATAAATTACATCTGTAGGTATGTTAAAACGTTTAACATTTTTTTTTTACAATTTGACAATAATATTCATAGACAATAGAAATAATTTGACCGTTCAGTTATTAATTGAACGCGTGACCTGTCTACGCTCGATAGCCTTTGCCCGCCAAACCGAATTGTGGACAAGGACAGACTGATGTAGCCCGCATACGTGCGAGCGGGACGGCACGATCGGATACTTTCGGACCACCCAAGTCGCCGCGCGTATCCATACAATGCTTTCTGATTACGTATTGTGTTTCTTGATCGTTTAATTTCCATGTTTTTTATATATTTTTTTTTTATCTACACTTCGTATTTTTCGCCTTCGATTGTATTTGATATTGTCAATTATCATGTTACCGGCCGACGTGTTCCGAGTATTAAAATCAATTAATCGCGCCATACGAATAATAGATTATACTAACGCGTGCTTTGAATATTAAAAAAAATATACATAGAGCCATACTTAAGAACAACCGTGTACCCGCCGCTTTCTCTACATTGTGACGTCACAGTTCATACATCTGTCAGCTCATATCCGAACTCACCCCCGCATATCTACTTTCATACAATACACACCTTAGATCTTTCTCTACCCTTACATCCAAAGACAATTTTATCACCTTATTCATTTGCCCATCATCTCTTTGAATACAACTATAATTATTTACTATTTACTTAAGACATATTAATGTAAATTTACTATGCAATAAGATTCTTTAATGAATTGTTCTAAATTATAATTAAAACAATGCTTTGGGGCGGCATACCTGTTTATGTACACACAGGCAGAGCCCCGCACCCCGACAAACTGTTGTCACCGTTACACAACAAACAAAAACCTTAAAACAATTAAAAAAAACAACAATACTATAAAATTAGGTAACACGCGCAAGGTCTCTGAAACATGTCCGGGGTCAAAGGGCTGACGTTAATAAAAAAAAAGTTTGAAATAACCGTAAATTCGTAATACGACTTACAGTACTTCAAGAAGCGAGATTATCTCTTTCTCAAAGGCTACGCATCTGCTCTAGAAAGATAAAGCAAGAGCTCTGCTCTGTTGTGGATGTCCATGGGAGTCGACGACCACCTTTGTGAACACGCGGCTGGTTTGCCCACTTCTCTAATAAAAAAAAAATTCTTATACAAAGTGAAAATTATTCAAGTACCAATAACACAGGTCGCAGTATACATGGTACTAGTGCAAGAGCTTTGCACCTATACATTTTTTGATCTCAAGCGGTGATGGTGCCGGTCCACACGGCCGCGCAGAACGTACGGACTGAAACTATTCAGACATTTTCCTTTCAGAATCAAATCCAAATTGTAAACATGCTATAATCTACACTTGTAACTGAACAGTCGTGTGGAATTAAAATTTACATATGTATTAAAAAAAAAATTGTAACTGTACAGTTCGATGTTTGTATAGACTTGCAGTTTTACAAAACTGTTCATCAATGACTGTTCAGTTCAAACTGAAGATGTGTACATTAATTTAGCAAATTAGGTATTTGATATTTACTAAAATTAGTACATTTTATGACCGTTTCAACTAAGCTTGAGGATTGTGCTAGGATATAGTTCACGACAATGGCGGGATTCGATATATGTCGGCACTGATTATCCTATGGGCTTATTCGCACTAAAAAGGGAGTGTTTTGTTTATGCTTAAATCATGATAAGTAAAATATATTTTTCGTTAACCGTACTCGATACTTTCAATGCAGACATCATCAGTCTAATGTAGTTCACTGCTGAACGTAGGCCTCCTCCATCGATTGTCAAGACCGGTCCTGTACCTCCCGCATCCAAACACACAGGCACAATACCTAAATAAAATTGTTAATTAAATAAAAATTCCAATTAATCAATTTTGTTATCGTAAACCGTCGCTGTCGCAGGTGTTAAGCGCTTGACCGAACCTGACCGTATTCAACATGTCCAGCTTCGATTCAGGCCTTGTACCAATGTGTTTTTGCGAATTTCACATATCTGCCGCTCTTACGGTGAAGAGAAACATCGTGATTACTATATATCTTTGAGAAATAATTAAAAGATATGTGTGTAGTTAACGCTCTGGGCCGCATGGTTAACTATTGCCTAGTCACCTAGTATACGATAGGCTCCTAGCCCCTGCTAGCAGAGGAGACCCATAACGAGTTGATGAAATTTATTAAGCGATATTTACAACCGTACGTTCTCAATGTATTTGTTTAACGCCTCTTCATAAAAGTATAGTGGGCACTAATAACTTTTATAGGCGCGTTTCGATAATTTGATTGATGTGGTAAGTGTTTGTGAGTACGACTTGACCGGTGTTTTGTTAAGTTTAGGAATTCGGCGAGCGCTCGCTTCCGGACAACACTTTGATTGTGGTACCGTTTGTAAACATACCGCGCCAGTGGCGCCGAATACACGTGTAGCAAAGTAGGGAAACACAATCGATAAATAAAAGCCAAGAGTGTGAAACGGCGGGATATTGTGACATTGATCGTGCCGATAGTTGGCGCTCTTTTAAAAAAAATAAGCAATATACGAATTAACAAATATAATACTTAAAGAGTTTGGATTTTAATATACCAGTTGCAATAAATTTATCATATAAAGTTACCAAATGTTAATAAATGACATATAAAGATGTGGAAACGAATTAAATCAAATGAATCGTTTATTATATATATCATCGAATTATTTTCATGAAATTTTTCGATTTCAATTGTTTTTAATTTTGGATTTAGTTCCAATTTCTAAGCAACATAAATACCTAACATATTTTTTTATTTCTTTAAAAACATCGGTTTCCACTGACCAAACTCTTTGCTAAACACTTTATATTTTTGTCGATATTTTTTCAAATAAAAGTTTTTAGTGACATCACGATATCGATGTTCCAGCAGTGGACGCCCACAGTCAAGATTGCCCAAACAAAGATTGCTTAAATCGTAACTATAAAACATTCTTTCGACATGTATGGAGGTACAAGAAGTTAGCTCGTTCGCTGTCGCCAAATATTGGAAGCGATATTGCTATTTAAGATGTAAACTGTGACAGTGCGCTACAGACTACAAATTACACTTTAATACTGACTGTTAAATTGACTAATCACTGTTTAAATCAATACAATTATATTCAAGAAGACTTCAGCTACTTTAACAGCGACTGCGAGGTTCGTGTATGGTGTATTTATGTGTCATGTATATTGTTGTCGACGTAACTACGGTCATTCATAAATATTGGAGCAGTCCGTGTAAGGTAAAATTCATCAATTCTTTAAGCCAGTCTATACAGGCAGGACATTATAAGTTTTGGTTTTCAATAAGGCGACAAACGAGCGGCGGAAACACTGAGGTCATCATCAGCAACATTAGTGGGTCGTCATCCAACACAGTCTCATATAATAACATTAGAAATAATTAATTAACGCGAGAGTTTAGTAATTTGTATCGTCTCCGTGTCGCATTCATGTCGTCCCCGTGTCGTGGCCGTTTGCTGTATCCGCGCAGTGCCCGTGTCGTCTCTATGTCGTGCTATGCAAACGTTATTAATGTTATTAATATTGGTCCCGGGATGTAACATGGACATACCTTGTACATATGAGAGCATTAAATTTAAATGCAAAGTAAACAAGATATATATCTTCCTTTTATTTACATGTACTGAATTCGTTATAAGCTTTATGTATAAGCTATTATTATTGATAAATTATTTGTACCCATTTTGTGTTACGTACCAAGAAATTCCAGCTCTGAAAACAAAGGTGTCAGTATTATAGAATTGACTCAATACAAATTCATTTATATCGTATAGAAAATTTTCTTGTTACTAAATAAAATAATGTATATTCGTATCTCTGTAAGCCGACAGTATCGGCGAGGCGAGCGTCGTGTGTGGTCCCCGGCTGCAGTCCGCTTCACTTGGATGTTTCATTAACAACGCGGGCGCGGGCTCGTCTCCGACTCGCGGCTCCACGGACATTCTGACTCGACATTCTTATGTGAATCTTGTTGGAGCACGGATAGATGGCGCGCGGATTGTTTACAAAGATTTCGCGCCATTTACATAAAAGTTAGGTTATGTTTAGTTTAGTTTTTTTTTTAGTTTAGTAGTTATGCTAGGAATAAAATAATTAAATTTATGAATCTAATGCTTTATTGATAAAAAAAAAAAGTTACGCAAATATTAATTGTGTTGCATCACTTTAAGTGAATTTGACATAAATTACAAACTGTAGACTCATATTAAAAATTAAAACAGAGTTATTACGGAATCCATGGGTAGAAGATGCGAATTAGCTATCTATAGTTTTAAAGATAGATGACCCGAAGAACAAATTAACGGGGGAAAAGGCCCGCCAAAGTATGTCAGAACATATTTCCTAAGTACTGTTCAAAATACAAAACGACTTTTCGAAAAGCGACTCCTGGTTAAAAATCGTGTTTGAAACATTCAATTTAAGTTATTACACCATTTACCTAAGCTTGTAGCGTTTAATATTACAAACAGAGTACGTTCAAAATAAACAAAAAAAAAGAATCGAGTCCTGTTACAGTTTTCTCATTACCACCAGTACTGTTTACAACAGCGCGTGTTGACCGCCGCAGTGTACAGATCATGATCAACCTAACTACAGCATAAATATTATAGTTTTTCATATAACGTAACAAATTTAAAAGTACACTCACGCAGTCAAGTGACTAATGTTTAAAAGTCTTTTATAACCGCAAACTTAACGTTGTCGATCTCATGTTAGTTTACAAAGTTTTAACTGCAGCCGGGTAACAATGTTTTCGTTTGGTTTTCGGTTTTATGGATATTTTTAGATGTGTAAATGTATTGTTGTTGTGTCGGTTGGAGTTCAAATGTTGACGTAAGCAATAGTAAGGCATTGTAAGGGGCTGTTGTGCCAATTAGGAGGATGTTGGGCGTATCAGTGTAGTTAGCTTTCACTTATAGTACAGTCACGACGCAGTTTGATTGACTCAGAGGTAGTAACAGTGTGATCAGTTCAATTAAATTATGAAGTATGGTATTTATTTACAAAGGTATCATCATCATCAGCCCTTGTCTGGACACTGTTGGACACAGGTACGTCCCAATGCCTTCCGCAGTTTGCGGGCCTCCGCTTTTTGCATCCAACGACTTCCTGCCAAAAAAATAAAAGGTATGTTAACAGAAAAATTATAAACATTAAACAAAATATCAAAATAACAAAAACAGATAATCTGTCTTATTATAAACATCATCATCATCATCACCCTATTAGGTGTGACTAGGCCACAGTCAACCACGCTAGCCCACTGCTTGTTGGTTGACTTCACTTTGATGAAAAAAATAAAAAGCAAATTTATACTTATCAGATAGTCATTTGTCTTTCATACGCTCTTATTCAACGTATATTTTTGTTAATAAAATTTGTCTTAAACATGAATTAAACAGTTTATCACATACATTTCAAGTCAAACATACTATAAGCAATAGTTGACAATACAGAAGACATGCACATAGACGGCCATCTTTATAACCTTATACATCATTTAAAATGGCGCGAAAATATTTTCTATAAATATGGCTAAGCACTTAGCGTGATGAATGTTCAGTGCGGACGGATTTACTCGGCCCGTGTCATCGATATATATCTGTGAGACACGCTTGTGACCCCGACATTGCTTATCTACCCTAAAATAATCAAGATATTATTATGCCTAAGTTAAAAATCCTTAAAATATAATAAACAATATTGTCCACTTTTCATGCTGTTTAAAAATGTTTTATTCTTTAAATATAATAACTAGAAACTTCGATTAGAGCAGCCATTTTTTTGGCAATCATTTCTCTTTGTAATTTGTTTGTAATCTGTTTTAAGTTTTACAATATGGCGCTTAGCTGGTACGGATTCTGTCGTGATACTGTTTTAACATGATCAGTGTAACTTCAAACACGTACAGACAGACATGACACGTTCCTATTAGACAATGTTAACTTTTAATATACAAGATGGCCGTTTTAGTGCGTCACTGACAGCAGCTGTCAGAGGCGGCGTGATTTACGCGCGTCGAGTTTTAACAGCCCAAGCCACTGCATCGTCGCCTCCGATTAACTATAAACGATATAAATTATCTATGCTTAATGTTTCAATCATCGTTGTGATGATGATGGCATCTCCGATAAAATTACACTCTGAAATGATCAAAATACTAGTTTCACGACTCGGCAGATGTTAAGAAATTAATCAAAATATTTATTTAAACACCGTCAGCCCTTGTTTGCCCACCGTTGGACATAGGCCGTTCCCAATGCCTCCCACAGTATGCGGTCCTCCGCTTTCCGCATCCAACAACTTCCTGCCGTCCGCACTAAGTCATCGGTCGGATTTAAACATCGCAAAATGTTAATTGGACTATTTAAAAGTAATAATATAAGACTTAAAAACATTTAAAAAAAGAACGAAGTTCAGTATTGTATGTTAAACGAAGTTAGGTTAGTTAGATAATTGCAAACAGAACGCAATGACAAAACTCCTGTGAGCTACCCCAACGAATGGCCAGTGTCGGCCATTTTTGTCTAACTTTTGTTCCCGTTTATTATATATAGGTTATCTTTGGATTATTTTAACATTTAGTTAAATAAAACATTCGAAAATTAAAGTTACATGTTACCTGTTCGTGCGATTTTTTTTTTTATTCCGAGTATTTATTTCACGTTAAGGAAATATCCGATGTCCGTGCGGTTTTGTGGTCTGAATTATTTTGAAAGTACACGACTAAGTATAAGTTCCTGGAACGTAGATTTTTGTTTAAAATGACACCACGTATACAATGCTTACAATGTTGCAAGCCATATTGTTAGCCATCAATTATACTAGTACAAGAGTTTACACTTTAAACTACACTGTACTAGAGAACCAGAGTACAGTATAGTTTATCGTCGTCATCATCATCAGCCCTTGCCTAGACATTTCCTAATGCCTTCCACAATATGCAGTCCTCCTTTCTGCCATCCGCACTAAGTCGTCAGTCCACCTAGCGGAAGAACGGACCCCACACTCCTAGTTCCCGACCGTGGCCTCCATTCCAACAATTTCCTACCCCACTTAAAGTCGCTGGCCCGACAGATGAGACCGGCCCATAGCCACTTACGTCTAGAGATGATAATATAGAACTGTGTACTCTATACTGGACTATAATTATAATAGAGCACTGCATAACCTGCAAGAGATGTTTTGTCACTATATACGTCAGTATATTGGCGCAGTACGTCATGTTTCTATTCCCCCCACACATTAGATAGTTGAAAAATCTCCACGTGCAATTACAGCCGATAAAACTATAAGAGTTACTAGGGTGGTATAAATGTAGCAAATTTCGCTTACTGGGGCCACTAATTAACAGGACGAACTATTTAAAGATATAAACAGATAAAAACTACCACGGCACATTTGTCGACGGACGTTTTGCGTCGGTTACGGAGATGTATGGCTCATGGCACTAATTGGCCTCCAATTTTACATGTCATAGCTCGTGAGTTACGACCGTGCAGTCGGAGTTATGTCACCCTGGTACTTAGAAATGTTTCATACCGTTCCTAATGAACATTGAAATTTTGTAAACTGTAACTATGCGAGTTTAGTAAATACGATATTTGACTAACGCAAATCAATATACAAACTTGTTTTTGATTATTTGTTCTATTTTAATTTAAAAAAAATCACCAGTTGTAAACACACTTTAACTTTAGACGATCGCAGTGGCAGTCAAACAACATGATCTCTTGTTTTTTGTATATGTACAAGAATCGAATTGTTTTAGTCGTTAGCCAATAATAGTAGTAGATAAGTTTTGCATTGTTTTTCTATCATCATCAGCCTTTGTCTGCCCGCTGGTGAACATAGGTCTTTTTTTCCCGCTTGGTCATTGTTGGCGCCACGAAAGACAAATTTCACGTGACACCCCTACGGTGAAAGGACTGCACTGGACATAGACCTTTTTTTGTTAACTATAGGGGAATATATTACGCATACGGCGTATCCTGGGGAGGAAACACGCGTTATGTGGTACTCTCACCTCCGAAATCCCTGCTCCGCGTGGGTAGGTTATAGGAGGCCTACCGCACTAAACCCCTCCGTTCCAGCCTGATCGATTTTGGCTCCACGGGAGCATGTAGGCCATGTGACAATCACGACGCCCACCACAGTATGCGGTCCTTCTGCATCCAACGACTTCTGGCCGCATTAAGTCGTCGGTTCACCTGGACAGCATCGTCTATACCTTTCTTAAAAAAAAAGATTTTCTTTAGAAATAAGATAAGTACACGATGTACTGCGCGGGCATCCTCACGTCCGACCGAAGCGAATAGTTATTGTAGTAAAGGAAGTATAGATAATAAAACATTAAGACTTGAAAGAAAATAATAATCTAATTGTTGTCCGCAAATGGTGTAGTCAGACACTAACTGTTTTATGAGAATGAGTTATTGTCTATTCTAGGAACACTAACGTGATAAAAAATAGTTCATACCATAGATAATAGCGTTAGATTCCCGACTGACAGGCA
>JAODUI010000011.1:5090265-5111928 GCA_027563995.1 Papilio gigon | reverse complement strand
ATGATTCATGAGCAGCAGTTGTAATTCGTGTTCGTTAGTTCTCACACACAACGTGCGGGTTGACGGTATGTGGGACAAAGTAAATAATTGCTGACATAATCACCATACAGACCCCCCAACACCCATCAATAAGCAAAGCAAAGACCCCCCGCCCCTCAAAAAGGTATCAAAAATGAAAGACATTGCTTTTTAAAACAATATTTATTGCAAGGGTTACACGGACGCATATTACTTTGCTACAGGACAGTTCGAACCGACAATATACCCGCTAGATGGCGCTGTTCTATGTAGAATTGCCCGACTGAGAGGGTAATTGTGTCTCGTAATATATGCCCGATAAAATACAGCCTTCAGCGACATTACTGAGAGTTACAGGAGTCACTAATTCTGCACTTAGGGACCTCAGTGTCCGCAATAGTCTTGTTATAGTATTTTTTCGTGTCATTATATGAAACCATTAAAAGCGACAAAAGGAACAATCACCAAAGAAACTTAAATTAACCATATTTGTATATATTTTATTAATAAATATCACAAACACAACATTTCTCTAACCTACAATAAACCATTTACTATAATGTTGCCACAAACAATCCAGTTATTGCCATTAAATAAAAAACTTGGAATTAAGAAGAAAGATTAATATTCTCGTAAAATGGTTACAAATGTGATAATACGAAAGTGTAACTAAGAAAAGGAGGTAAACAGGAATGAAAATTGCCCACCTCCAAATGTGACGTAATAAATTGTGATTTTTATAATTTATTACATAAAAAAATGCTAATTTAAAAGTACATAAAACGCTCTTCTTCGTAGCGACTTCATTTTTTTAATATCGTACGATCAGAACCCTTCGCGTGTGCCGGTGTTCCTATGAAGGGTACAGTCAAGATTGCCTTCTTATTGGTCGTTTGAAACTCACCGCTGATTGGTTGTTTGATAAAAGTGGGCGGAGCTTGTCTCGCTAGGAACAAGGCGTAAGTGGAACACTGCGAAAGGTTTTTGATTTTCAAATTGAAAATTCAAAAAAAAACCAAGGAATTACATATTTATTGCAGACAACTAGCCAGATGTAATGATATATTGACTTTTTAGAATAATTTCGTATCACGTATATTTGGCTAAGGTAATAATTAAAATACACAATCCTATATTGTCACCGATCACGTCAGTCAGTGACACAAATGCGACAGGAATTCCTTTTACAGTCACATGATATAAAACCCAACCTCTTTACGTTAGGGGGAGGAGGTTAAAAAAGGTATAATGCGCGTGGGCAAGTTCATTTCTAGACGCTAAACACCTATTTTGGGGATCAAGAGTGTGGGGCGTCCTCCCTCCAGCTGGACCGACATAGTGCGGACGGCGGGAAGTCGTTGGATGCGGGAGGCGGAGCGCATACTGTGGAAGGCATTGGGTAAGGCCTATGTCCAGCAGTGGGCAGACAAGCGCTGATGATGATGAGATACCTATTTCAATAGCGTTATTTGTTAAAATAACACTTTTTACATACTTTTAGTAGGTCCATGGAACTATTTCATTGTGACCTGAAGACTGCACGAGTGAACCTGACAAGAGATGTCATTCAATTGATATTCTCATCAAGAGTGTCATAAGATAATCGGAGTTCCATCAACAGTGTATCATAGATGTAAGGATTTTCTAATATATAACAATTTAATTAGTAACCAAAGTAAAATTGTTCAGTAGAAACACTTTGTTTTTTGATTAACTTGTGTATGTATAGAGATAGAGTTACTATTATTGGACACGATGTATGATGTACTAAATATTTTTATTTCAAATAAATTTAACATACAGTCTGTTAATATTATATATGTTGGTATGTTCCTGCGTATTTCTAGGGTGTTGTGATGTCGATACTATATCGCTTCCATCGCCGTCATGTCCGGCGCACGCACACCGCACGTGACGTCACGACCTCGTCGCGACTGATCATAGATAATATATCTATGGAAGTCACGACGAAATTATGTTTCTTCTAAAAAAAATTTTTTTTTTTTGGAGACAAAGGAACAAATGTGTTGCAGTATTATGATTAAAGACGACCATAGACTTCTTAGAATACGAGAAGAACCTGTATGTTGTCAGTTTTATTTATCTACGACTTTGACATTGGTTAACAATATTAATGCCAATTTGCAATACATTTCTTTTAATATCAACTGATTTTTTTGTTAATTTAATATTTCTTCGACCAGTCCAACTAAGCTAGGCTTGTTAGGATGTGGTCTACAACAGTCGAATGGCGGGATTCGAACTTTCGACCAATTGATCGAAAATCTGTACACATAACCATTGGGCTATTGGCGCTTATTATTGAAGTTTTTGACAAAAATATTGTTAACATTTTCTAAATAATGAATTTACTTGAATATCTATGTTTTAAACGACTTAGTACTGACGGAACGATTGTCAAAGCAAGTTGCAAAGCATGACGTGACTGTGATTCAGTGTGACGTGAGTGTCATGAGTGACGCGTGGGCGCCGGCGGTCTACCGCTGCAAGTTCTGCAGCTTCTCGCAGCTGGGCGTGCGCAGCTTCTGCGCCTCCTGGTACTGGCGGGTGTCGCCGAAGTTGCGCGCCTTCCACGTCATGCTGTCGCGGTAGTTGCGCTCGCGCTGGCACGCGTGCCGCAGCCCCACTGCAACCGTGCATTCACGACACATCATTGACTTAAACTATTATTATTTTTCTTATTAGGAATCGTTCAAGTATTACGTAAGCAGATTTATTACAATTATTCACCTCCCCCTTGTCAGCTAAAGTAAGCAACGCCCTGCCCCCTCCCATGCTGACGTAAACATCGCTATATGAATGGTTCTACTAATGTATTCTAATTATTTCAATGATTCATGAGCAGCAGTTGTAATTCGTGTTCGTTAGTTCTCACACACAACGTGCGGGTTGACGGTATGTGGGACAGAGTGAATAACTGCTGACGTAATCACCTTCTACACCCCCCAACACCCCCATCAGCAATGAGAAAAGCAAACACCCACCGCCTCCTGTTGTGCTTACGTAATACTAGAACGGCCTCTTGAAAAAAAGAGAACAGATGTCTGTTTTTTCTATATATTACATAAGTACATTTTATTACAAATATTTCTTGTTGGCTTCAAACATTGTTGTATCAAGATGGTGACAGTGGTGGAATGGTTTCGAAGCCACGACCGCTAGATTGGTAGTCCGTAATCATTAGGCTATTGATGCTTTAATTATATTAATTTTTTCTTGTATTTCGATGAAAATATCGATATGATATGTGTATCTGATTATTTCACAATTAATTAAGTAATTAAAAAAAAATCGTTTGTTTCGTTGTTCTTATTGTTCACTGTGACATGGAGAACTGTGTAATAATATTTGAATGCAGGATATCGAACCTGATGCGCGCGCTGGGCACGGAGGCGGTGCAGGACCCCACGGCCATCGAGGCCAAGGTGCGCGAGCAGATCGCCAAGCGCCAGAAGACGCACCAGGACGCCAACAAGGCGCGCGCGCTCACCAAGGAGCAGAAGAGGGAGAAGGTACGGCAATATTCTGCACATCATATATGGTCGAATTCAATGGAAATGAAAAATTATATGACGACGGAATCGTTGGATGCGGAAGACGAGCGAATACTATGGAAGGCATCAGACGAGGCACATGTCCAGCAGCGGGTAGACAAGGGCTGATGATGATGAAGGGAAATTAATCCAATGTGACATTTATAAGATGTGTGTATCAATTTAAATACTGTACAATTCTAAAATGAACCCAAAGATAATGTCGTGTATTCATAATTTCTTATTTCCATTGAATTCGACACTTTTATCGATGTCATCAACCCGAAGTTCTCAACTCAGTGACGTCACAGAACTCCATACATCTCTATAGTGACCGCCTCGAGCATGTCTTTATATATAGCATATATTATTTCATACATGTGTCTATTTATATGTAATCATTGTGTGTCGTGTGTTGACATGTTCCCTGCCTGGTTGTACAGATTGACAGGAAGATCAGGGAGGACACGTCGGCCGGCGTGCACGTGGCCGTGTACAGGTGAGTTGTGCTTCGGTCGGGCATCGCCGCGTCCATTAGACCTGCCCACCCTTGTTTGATAAACGATTGTGGAAGATAGAACCTCTTAACATCAGACGAGAGTAATTCAAACTGTTTCGTTATTTAAAAAAAAACGCCAAATTTTTGTTTTGCGGATCAGTTGACGCCTTTTGGAGAACGTCCTTGGTACCGCAGTCCGAGGGTGCGCGGGACAGGTTGAAGGTGTAATCCGCGTGTTGCAGAGTGAAGGACCTGTTCGAGTGCGCGTCGGCCAAGTTCAAGGTGGAGGTGAACGCGAAGCAGCTGCACATGACGGGCTGCGTGCTGCTGCACCGCGGCTGCTGCCTCGTCGTGGTGGAGGGCGGGCCGCGGCAGCACGACAAGTACAAGAGGTACCGCCGCCTCGCCACGTCGCGGTACTCCACGCCTCCGTCACTGCCGTCCCTAGCATCCTGCACACACGCATACCGTCTTCTAAATCTGCAGCCATCCATCTCATCACCTTCTTGTTTATGACCTCATCATCTTTAAATGTCTATACCAAGGATGTAAAGTTTACTTTATCGGAACCAGAATAGGCAAAACAAAATGATATATTCACTATACTAATTATAAAACGGCTCGGTATCGACTAGTTTCGAACCCACTCGACTCTTCTTTCAGGTCAAGAAGAGCCCCAGAGGGCCCCGACACCGATTTGCAGTTAAGACGTTTTTGTAAGTATTATAAAATTTCTTTTATAACTGCAACTAAGCTCTATTCTTGTGCTAGGATATGTTTTATAAGTCGAATGGCGGGATTCAAACTGTCGACCGCGTGACCGGAAACCCGCTTAACTAGACTATTGGCGCTTATTTGACAGGGTATATCGATTTAAACTTGATGTTAACTTGTAAAATAATATACTCCACGTCTTACAACCCCTTTCTATACGTGACAGCGAGGGGACGGGCTGTAAGAATTTTATTAGAATTTTTGCGGCGGCGTCTCGAATCGGGAATTCGTGATCACCTCGAGGACAAGTTTAATTTAGTTGCGTTTGTGCGCGTGTTTTTATAACTAACTTTAGATTGTTGCGAGGGGCGGGACGCGCGCTCTCTTTGATAGATTTCTCTTGCGTATAGTTTAGTATTAGGAGGACCGTATACAGTGGAAGGAAGGAAGGCCTATGTTCAGCAGTGCGCAGATAAGGGCTGATGATGATAATGATAGTTTAGTATTGTTGTAATTAATCGAATCCTTAATTAAAAACTTGTGTCAAAGTTTTTAAATGTATTGTTAACCGTGATATGTGTATGTAATATGGCTGCCCTTTTGTCCGGATATATTCTCTCAGTGTCATATACAACACAAAGTGACATTTCGACAAGAGACTGTCAATTAAACGTCAAATGTGTTTAAAGTTGTACGAGAAACACCATCTGTAGGTTACAATTCTGTGCGTATGTATTTAAACGTTCAAAATAAGAACGCATATCAAGCTTTTTGAATTGTTTTCTTTTTAAAATTTCGTTCTCTGATTATAAGAAAAAAAAACGGTTTATTGTCCATCATCTTAACTAACGGAATATAATAAAACCTCTTTACTTAAGGCACTTTGTTTGTGGGAATAAATTAAAAAGAACCATAAAGTTTTCATAACTCGTTTTTATTATTTTTCTTTACGACCACTTCTACATAGTTTCGAAAGTTGACAATATTCTGTAGAAACAATCCAATCACATTTATACACTAATTTTTTTTTATTTGATGTTATCACAGGTTACGACAATAAAGAAATTACAATTGGTTAGTTCAATACAGATAAAAAATACACACGTCAATTAGGATTATGCCGCGAAAATAATGACATTTGTTTTTTTTTAAACAAAAAGCAGTGGAAGGTCTCACGAGAATACGGTCAAACTATTTTTATCTACTAATACTGCTACATTGCACAATAAATAACTTAATTATACTTTGTTATTCTAACCTCTAAAATATATTTACATCGTGTATTTTCTATACAAATCGAGTGGGACATGTAGCCGCTAAATTGAATGATTAACAAATTGCTTAACTAAGTTTAGACTCGTTCACTATAAGTGGATAATGGCAAGTACTATTAAATAATTATATCGCTTCTATCTTCTACGCGATGGTTACTTCAGTTACGCCCCAACGGCAATTAGTGCAAGGCAATGAATGGTCCACGGTACAACGTTCCCGCTGTCACAATAACAAGATGGCCGTTTTGACAGCTGTCAGATGAAATCTCACACCACATGAAATGGATTAACAATTTTTTTTTAATTTTAAATGACAATAATTATTGAGAAATTTCATATCAATGCAAAAGTTTTAAGGAATAGATTGTTATTTGACTACAGAATCGTATTGCTGTCTCACTCTTTTCAAGTTAAGTGAGTGAGACGTCAATATATTTTTACAAACAAAACACAATGCTATCTCAGTTTCTTTGAGGTGTGTGAGTGGGTTGCCAATATATTTTTAGCACAAATTATATTGCTATCTCAGTTTTTGCCATGTGTACGAGCGAGTCGCCAAAATGGTTTATAACAAAGTCGTATTGCTGTCTCAGTTTATTCAAAATGTGGGAGTGAGACATCAATATATCTTTATAACAAAATCATGTTGCTATCTCAGTTTTCTGCGAAGTGTGAGTGGGATAGCACTATTTGTTTCTACTAGTGTTCCTGCAGTAGACACTTACGGTTGAATTTATTTAAGATATCAAAGAATCTTACTGTAAATGCATATCTTTCCTTTAACACACAAAAAGTCTACAAAATATTAAAATATTATACAAGAATTGATTGTATTAGTAATATTAAATCGATTCGAGATTCGCTAATAAATTATAACTCCATCTGTCACACTCAGAGTTGTTCAGAGTAAGAAACTCAAAATTTACTCTCACTAGATATACTCTACGGGGGTCTTGAGAGTTGATAACGTCTCTCAGTAACTGTTCAAATTTTAATTAGTCACTAAGTCACTTAGCGTTGGTAAAATCTCCATTAGGGAACTGTTATCTTTCTATTAACATTAATTTATTCTATTAAACA
Source organism: Papilio gigon (assembly GCA_027563995.1). Lineage (NCBI taxonomy): Eukaryota > Metazoa > Arthropoda > Insecta > Lepidoptera > Papilionidae > Papilio > Papilio gigon. The sequence goes on along the minus strand of JAODUI010000011.1, from coordinate 5,104,789 downwards.
TATATATTTCTTATTTTGTCAATGTATGTCGATGTAAAATATCCATACATTTACTAACATTTATAAGGTAAAAGTTAGGAATCTACTCTGAGAGTTTTAATTCAACAAAGAACTCTGAGTGTGTCAGTTTATGTACATAAATACAAAGTCGAAGGGTGGATGAATATTCATATGTCCTTTGTGGTACAGAAAAAGTTGCCCATATAGAGACGCGGTGTTGATTTTATTTTTGCATATCGTCTTTAACAGCGGGGTTTATATGATACGCTTTATGCATTCTTAAATACATTGGCATAGCCGTACGATTGGCAATACCGACAGTTTATAAACTGACCGACAATAAACCATCAGCTAAGTGAGAACAGCAGCTCGTCGAGTCGCCGGCAATGGCACGATCTACAGCTATGAAGAACACGAAGATGAAGAAATGTAAATATTTCTTTATCATAAAAATTAGTAGATTTTTGTTAACTGACCTATATTTCTTGTAACTAATTAAGCTTCAAAAAGCTTGTGTTAGGATATGGGTCACGTGAATCGAATGGCGGGATTCGAATTTACGACCACTAGATCGGTATACCGTACTTATACCGATTCGACTATTGGCATTCACATACTAATTATATATACTAATTCATATTTTGTGTGGAAGCCACGGTTGGGAACCAGGAGTGTGGGTCGTCCTTCCTCCAGGTGGACCGACGTCTTAGTGCGGACGGCTGGAAGTCGTTCGATGCGGAGAGCGGAGGACGCATGTTATAGAAGGCATTGGGAAAGGTTTATGTCCAGCAGTAGACAGATTAGAGCTGATGATGGTGATGTTGATTATTTGTCATGTCATTCTAACTATCGAAACTAATTCTTAAAATTGTATCGTCATATTGTAGTCAATTGTTTTTGTTAATTTTCTACTATTGACATAATTCGATCTGTCAATGAATTATCATGTCAATAATTGACTTGCAGTAGTCTAGACCGATTCTAAATATACGTAGTTCAAAAATGGTCAGTAACAGAGTAATTTCATGCCAAAGAATAAAAGAATTTCGTCTTCATTTGTCGCCGCGCGCACTCTTGTGACAAAAAACTGTTTAAACTCAACTTTGATTGGTCCGAGCTTTATCATTTTTAAATTGCGAACGCCTTTTTTTATAATTCATTTCAAGGTTATGACTGCCAGTGTTGACGACCAAGGAGTATTTTATCTTTAAGATTATTAAATCTACTGAAATTAATATGAATTATTGTAATAACGGAAATGAATTACTCTTCGACTAGGTTCAGAACAACCTAAGTGCCACACTCAGACTCATTAAGTGGTTCTTAACGGAGGCCTATGTAAGTATCATTATTTAAAATGAAACCAAACTATATCTATAAAAAAAAACATTTTGTCTCTAATAACATGAAAAAAGAATTAATAGTTTAAATGAAAAAAGAGTTGTAATGTTTAACTAAAATATTATTATATTGAAACAGTATAATTATTGGAGGAGGCTTTTACTCTGAATGGGGTCCGTAGAATTTATAAAAATGTATACCTAGTTTGATGTACGGAATTTAAGAAAGCTAAAATAAATAAACAGGGGAGGCCTAACAAGGACTATTTATTGGTTACCGTGTTTAATTTTCATGTGGAAATTTAAAAAAAAAAACATATTAAGCCGACTTTAGAAGGGTAAATAAATGTAGTTTGCCGTTTGCACTAACCGCATATTTGCAGTACTTTCCCCAGTGTCGACTCAGAAACTGGTCGGCACGGACGTGACAAGTCAATTTGATGATAACACGTTTACATGATTACATGATTTACACGATATTAACACGTTTATTTGCAAATATTTAGATTTGTTGAGGCAACAATGACGTAACGTGTGCAAATAAGTTTGCAAATAGCTCTTCGCTAACAAGTGACTTTCCTTAAGCTATTTTTTGAAAGGGTTTCTATTAACTTTAAAACAGAATTATTATATTTCCAATAAAAACATGAAACAGCGTGCTTTCTGTAAAATTCCTTCAAATATTAATAGATTTTTTTGTAATTCTCTAATGTTTCTTGTAACCATTCCTGGTGAGCTTCTAAAAGCTTATGTCAGGATATGGTTCACGACAATAGTCGAATGGTTGGATTGAAACCACGACCGCTAGATCGGTAGTCAGTACCTTTAACCATTAGGCTATTGGCGCTATTTGAAATAGTACACTGTTTGTGTTAATTAAATGAGCAACGATTTCGCTGAATGTCGTAAAAGTAAAGCTGACGCCTTTTCAGTATCGAAGCGATTAACTGGCAAGTCAACCTACATGGTTAGGCAACATTTTAATTTTCAGTTGAACTGTACAGTTTTCAGTTATCATACGAAATATAAAATAAGCTATTGAAATATCTACTTTATGATAAATTTAAGTCGATATAACTATGAAAGCATAATATCAGATCAAGGCTGTATTTTTGATTGTCGCAGTACAGTAAATGGTATTCAAATTGAACCTTATCTAGGTAACGCTGTCGCGATTTGCGTGACAGCTAGCGATTATTCGCATCCGAGTCTTCGCTACTGAAACATGTCACTATTCAAAGTTTCTTGAATTAAAAATTATTTCTTTTACATATTTAACTACGAATTTAACCATCATTATCGCGATCAAACAAACTTTCCGGCTATATACTATCAGTATAGAGTTGTTAGTACGGTATGAAATTGTATTAATAATCTTATTGTCAACAACCAGAACATTTCATCCACCCTTATATAATGTACAAGATTGCGACTGACCAATTAAAAAGTTAGCACACTTCAATGTCTATTCTGCTGTTCCCTCTCCCTCTCCCTGGCTTTCATCTCCAACTCCTCCTCCTCCTTGGTGAGAGGCACCGTGCTATGGTTGTACAGACCCTGGGCCATCAGCTGCAGCGCCAGCGGGTTCCTCTGTCCCGAAGCCTTCTTGATCTTGGCGCGTTTGTTCTGGAACCAGATCTTGATCTGCGCCTCGGCCAGGCCCAGCTCCGCCGCCAGCGCCTGCCGCCGCCGCTCCGTCAGGTAACGGTTTTCAACAAACTCGTGCTGGGGACAAAATGTACTATAAGTATTTGCAGTATTTAGTATTAGAGCTTCGGTACCGCAGTTACTAGTACCCGACATTGTCCAGGTTCGATCCCCCATGTACCATTGTGTTTTTCAACTTTCGAATTTCATATCTCCATTATCTGACGCTCTTACGGTATTGAAAAACATCGTGATGCAACCTGCATATATCTTTGAAGAAATTCAAAGATATGTGTGAATTCAATGCACCGGCCCAGCGTGGTTGACTATGCCCTCACCCCTAATAATAGTTTAGGCTCTGAGCCCCTCAGTGGGGACGTATAGTTAGCATGAGGTCATCATGAGATGAGCAGTATATCATAAACAACGGAGGCCATGTTAATAAAAACGAATGAGAAAGGTTTTACAAAGATCTGTGCTAATTAGCAGGTGTTACCTTCGATTACAAAGTAGGATAATGTCGTGAGATGGCAGTTGTAATATAATCACTGATTGTTCATCAGGCCTCACTTGTCAATCACTTACAACACGATAGATTTAAACAAGTCAGTGATACCAAACCTTTCATAATTTTTTTTTTGTTAATTAAATCATTATCATTACTTATAATTTATTTTATTCATCACTCTTCATTATTATTATAATATATTAAGTAATATATACTATACTAACTATACTATAGTTTAAGCTGATTTTTTTCTTATACCAATAACATGCCTTTATCTATTAGACCTTACAAGATTTCCATTTATAATTTGTTTCAACAACTTCCATATGAAACTGATGTTTATACAAAATTTTATGTAACATGGCATTTTCTTTAATATTAGTGGTTTTTTTATTAATTTACTAATACATTCAGTACTCCAAGCCCTAAGCTTGTCTACGATATATTTCATAATAAACGAACGGGTGGATTCGAACGGGCGCTCGCTTGATCACAGTCCATAACTTTGCATTATTTTTTTATTTAATTATGACTTGTTAAATAGTTTTGAAATGTTTAAATATATACATCTATTATTAACATAACATATATCGTTTAATACGACACGAATCTAACACTTAAATATGCGTTAAAAAAAGGTTTACCGCCACTGGATTAAAGTGTCATTAAAAACAGCAGTTTCTGTTACAACACAATTAACGGTCAGTTCATCGTTTAACATTGATTAAAACATGCCGGAGACATTTGTAATTGTCTGAATTAATTTACTGACCGTTTAATGAATACAAAGGTAACTTCGACTCACAAGTAAAAACTTAAAGGCATTGAGTGAATAATGTTATTGTATTTATATGGGACAAATACTGTATTTATGACTTAGTTAACTAACGAAAGAGGTTCAATTTGCTCGGTAGCGTAAATGTTTGTTTTTATTTGTATGAAGAATTACTACCATTGATCCCATTGTCTTTATCATATCAGCCATATTTCACTGCTAGGCCTACGGAAAAAATCGCCACGGTAGGTCCTTCGCCCTCATCCAGGATACTCCTGACTTGACCAGATCATCGGTTCATTTTGCGGTCGGCCTACCTGTGACTTACTTATATTATAAATGCGAAAATTGAAATGTATGGATGTTTGTATTACCTATCTCCAAAGTAACTAAACAAATCTCGATGTAATTTGGCACAGATAGACTTACTTTGGAAGAACTTGTTCTATTTTTTTACTTATACGAAAGTTATAAAATATTGTATGAAAAATGTAGCATTCTTCGTCCGACCACACAAACTTCAGTCGACCCGTGACCACGGCGCATACTGTACCGAAATATCGGAACCTCAAAGAGGCTAATCGTAGTAAGAATTCCGTTTCTTACGAATATTATATTAATAAAAACCACGAAATATGAATATATTTCCATACTGGTGTACAACAGTGAAACCTCACGTTAATATAACTTCAAAGTAAGTTTAAATTTCATACCTTCAGTCTCGCGAGTTGCGCTGCGCTGAAAGCCGTTCTCGGCCTCTTCTCTTCTGGATTCATCTTCTTTTTCATTCTTCTACTTCTAGGACCTACGGACAAAAAGGAAAACTGTTATTCTGTTGCAAAACACTACTAATACAAGATTTCTTACTAATATTGTAAATGCTAAACTTTAGATAGTTGTTTGTTGGCATAACTACAAAACGGTTAAACCGATCTGGATGAAATTTGGCACAGAGATAGGTTACCGTCTGGAATAACGAAGAAAAAAGAATAAAAAATGATTTTTATTAATTCACTAACATTTATTTTACAACTCTAACTAAGCTATAGCCTTGTCCTAGACGATGGTTAACGTCAATAGTCTAATGCCAGGATTCGAATTCTCGACCACATGATCGTGTGCTCTTAACCATTAAGCTATTGAAGTTTACCCAAGATTCCGTGGACACGAAGACTGGGGTAAAAGCTTGTATTTTATATTCCGAGCTAGATTAACCAAGGCAGTTAGACAATTTGTATATTAAGTAAAACACCATTTGTATTTTTAAAAAAAAAAGTGTTTAATTTAGTACTTTAAATTGAGTAATTATTTACGGCAGCTAACGATAAGTACAGTCGTGCACGTGATTGTAAAGTCGATTATATTTAAATTATTATTTAGGATCATGCTATTTTATTTTAAAGTTAAATACATTTGTTTACACACGTGACTTTTGTTCGAAATTCAAACATAATTAAATAAAAAAGAGTTCGGACCGCGAGTCTTTAGATTCAAATAAAAAACATCCTAATCATAACTAATGGGACTTTTTTGATATGTTTTTTATAATTAAAACAATAAATATATTAATTACAAAGGTCATGTAACATCGATAAAGTTGTTCGCTTGCGTACACAAAAGTAAAAACAGTGTTTATTAAGTCTAGGCTTTTTTTAATTGTTAAAAGCTTTATAACAAGGGGTTGGTGCATATGAATGAGTACATAAAACATCACACCACTACGCATGCGGTGTGGGCACGTCCATGAACCTAATTAAATCCAACCAACAGTATAATAGAGTAATATTTTCCATGAGCTACGCCGCCATGTTGCGTGTCGTGTCTGGAGGTGACGTTAACCCACGTTTAACAATATGGTAGTTCATGTTTAATTATTTGAAATAATGTAATTAAGTTATAAATATCTTGTAGTAAAATTGTAATAAAGTTAAAATGTAATTATTGTGAATTTCATTTTTTACGTTAGGTTTCTTTCATGCTAAAAATGACTTAGTATACTAATTTATTTGTTTATCCGTAATTGGCAAATAATCATTATGCTTATTTTTCTAAAATAAGTTACAAATTAAAATTTTAAATTTCAGAATTTACAATTCATTGAGAAACAATGATAAAACGCAGTCAACAGAATGACGTCTTAATTTCGTCGAATCGAAGTTTAGCAATGCGTTAACATCTCAAGATTGTCATCTCACAAAACCATATTGTTTCCATAACCTAAACAATGCTCTATATTTTATTCAACAATTGTATGTGCCATTTTAAATCACCCGTAATCACTTTATAGGAATCTGGACAGTTTAGCGTGCGACTGTACGCCGCAATAAATCCACACAACGCTAAATGCTATCAGCAAAGGAAAATAGCAACTATAAACACTTCTGTCGCTTCCTGTACTACTGAATTTATACTTCGGTGCACTATCGTAAAGGATTTCACACCTTACCCCATTAGCATAAGACGCACATTTGATAAATGGCACGTACGCGACTTAATCCTTTATTCGAGTAATATTTTTTTTTAAAAGAAACGCTTTCAGCTATTTTAAATTCTACTCAATAGGAGTTACGGTATAAAATCGCTTGTGCATCGTTAAATGCAAGCATCACGTACATAACGAACATTGAGTTTTATCGCTTTAAGAATAGAACAGGAAATGGTGTAAACACAAATCTTTTAGATATTGAAAAATGTTTAGCTATACAATACTTTATTGCGTTTAAAAATATACTATAAAAGTATGCCAGCAAGGTTTCTTTTCGTGTGACCCGGAACATATCGCTTCAAACGCTCGTTTATCACCCGATAAAACGGGCAGTAAGTTTTTTTATTCGTGTTTTTAATTAAACAAACTCCCTCGAAAACGTTTGCCAGAGAATTTTACGTAACGAGGCGTAATGTGTTAGGTTAGGCTGGCACTGGAAAATATCGCCGCGCACACATTCTTTTATGTGTTCTGAATTTTAATTAATGAGAAATAGCCACCAAGTATGCACTCATTAAGTGACCGGAATGAATGACTCCTTGCACGATGATTTATTTACGCTAATACAATATTCATTTACGGTTTTTTTATCGCGGGAAACGAACCTTTTTTTCAACAAAAGTGACCACTGTCCACAGACTGCAATAAATTTTTAAACGTTAACCAAAAATACAAGAAGTCACTAAAAGAAACACTCCTTTCAACCATTTTTTAATCTATCATTCGAATAATTGTGATTGTATTGTGTCTATATCTATTGTGATAAAAAAATAAATGACATTTTGAATGTATAAAGTTATAGTTAAGGATAGATAACGTTTGTAAATTAGATTTAAAAAGTTGGCAAACAGAACAGTAGGAAGAGACGTGAGGCGCCGGGACATAATTCGCGGGTAACAGCCCAAGTTTGAGCTATTAAAATTCCAGCGCAACCCTAGCGGACGTTATCCGGACAAATGAGGATGATAATTTATTCATAGCGAGCGTCGGGACATATTCATTACTTTTGTAATTGGCAGCGTTAAACGTAATGGCAGCCAACGGTCTCTGCGTGCTAGTGTCTAACTGCCGAAACAACAATTATTGGTTTGCGGGACAAAAATGGAAGCAGTTAAAATGTTATTTTAAAATAAGATTTGTATTATGATTTTATATGAATATTCTCATTTGTCATTTCTAAAATCTATTTTGACAAATCGATAATTTTCGAAACGGAACATTTTTTTTTAAATATGGTTATTTAATCAATTCCATGCATGAAATCTTGTCGACTTGACTAAAACAGGACGCGATTAACTGTGTAATAATAAGTAATGTAAGTTTGCTTGTTAATATATTATATGCTAACGATGTTGCGAAGAAAACCTACAAAGCGCTAATTACCTACTGCACTTGTGATGTTCAATTTGCGCTGCTCTGTGTATTTCTGATTGTACATTCTCTCTCATTAGATTACTTGGTTAGTGCGTTATTATACGCTAAACGATTTGATTTTTACTCGGGTTGTTGTTAGAGTGACTTCACACTGCCCAAACATTGTTTTGAAAACTACTTATACCAAATTGTTTTCAGATAATAAGAAGGTGAGAAAGAGGGAGCAGAAGATAGACTAATACAAAACATTTTGTAAATGTTTTAGGCAAAGCATATTTATAGTTAATATAATAATATGTGTAGCTTGTTATCATTTAAGTTTCATTTTGAATTATGATAAAATCTGCATGTATACATAGATTTTTAGGGCCCCGCCGCCTGCACGGAGGCCCGTGTTGCTGAACGCGAAACGAAATAACATCGACAGTGCTGAAGATAACGTGGACATTGTCAGTGTATTTTGCGCTCCAGGTGACAACCTAAACACCAACACTGCTTCAGCATTGAGCTCATCGTCGGGCATCTGCAGCGACCAGCGCGTCCTCCGCACCCCCCGCACTGTCGTGTTGTACGTTGCGAGCGCAGGCGCACCGCGACCGCGAGTATAGCCCTATAGTTCAATCATCCTGATGAAGGACCCCCGACGGGTCCGAAACTAGTCGGTACCTACACCGATCTACATTTGTTAAGCCGTTTTTATTAGTAGTTAACTATTTATGTATGTAAAAAATACAATTTAATTCTAATTAGAAAAATACTATCACTAATGTTTTTTAATCAGGTAAAACTACGCTGTAGGATATTGTTTGGAAAGAATTGTATTTTTTAAATACAATTAATTGCGTCCGAATTTCCTTGGGAATTACTATTTTCGTTTGACATAATAATTACAGTAAGCAGCGCACGCCAGCTAAATGAAATCGTAGGTTCGCGTGTTGCCTTATATGTTACTTATAAAAGATTCCTATCTCAAAATATTTAATTAAACTACTCATATTTCATATTTCCGTGTACAAGGCTTCATAAAAAAAAACCCAACAACGTCCATAACAATTCGTATTTATTATAAAAGTAGGACTATAGATTACTCAAGTAGTAATAACTAATTAGTAAAACCAATAAGGCCTGACTAATCTTAGTCGAAGTCCTCGAATTAAATAATCATCTTTAGTAAATTATTCACTCGATATTAAGCAATTAGGCAATCAAACAATTTCAAACTAATGTCGGTCGAACAAAGAGAATTGCTAACGGAAAGTTCAAATAAGGCAAAACAATTCTATGAACTATTGTAAGCATTATAAGAATTACGGTTAATGTTAAAAGAAACAAATGGAATTTAAGACATTCTGAATGTTTCTCATAGATCAGCTGGTCACTATACAAAGGTTTAGTACGAAAGTAAACTAAAACGACATCATATAAATTCGCAGTTAACTATTGCACTTGCAGCCATAAAATTAGCAGTCGTAATCATTAGCTACCAAAGTAGGAAAGGTTACAAAAAACTACACAATAAATGTCTATGGAGAATAATTATTTTCTGGAATGGTGGTAATTATTAAATAATTAGGTTGATACATTTCGTCGTCGGACCGGCGACGAGCACAAACTAAAAATGGCGGACGTTTAATTGCCGCGCTCTCGCCGATTGTGTGTCAATTCGGTGGATGCATTTTGATGAATAATTTAATTGCCAAATTAAATACTGTTCTTCCTATTTAATTATAAACTAAACATTTAATAAGTCAATTATTAAAATAAACAATGATTGTCACTAGATGTCGTTCGCGACTTAAAATTATAATTCATATCTATGCCTTTTTATCTAGATCTATGTATATCATCTTGTAGATATGTTCAAAGCAAATATCCATCGAGACATACCAATTTTAACAGTTGTAACAATACTAAAATATTTTTTTCTAGGTTATGTTACATTCCGAATACTGTGGAAAGCATTGGGAAAGGCATATGTCCAGCAGTGGGCTGACAAAGTCTGAAGTTGTCAAGTTAAAAACACATTAACGTAGAATAAAATAAAGCATTTGTCAATATAAGACAGTAATACCTCGACAAGCGATCTTAGAGTATAAATAACATGACATTTTGTTGTCTTCAGACGTCTTACTGGATAATAGAAGTTGCATATCCGCTCCTGTCTACCTCTAAATGATAATGGTCGTGATGGTACAGTATTCGTAAGTAATCTATTCAAACATTCTGACATGTGTAGCTACGGCCCAGCGTGATTGTTTCCAGCGAGACGATGCGTGAAGAGGAACGTTGCGGACGAGGTATATTTATAATTTTATGAAACAATTGTCTAATAAGAAATGAAAATTTGAGTGTCTGTGTGTGAAAAACATATTTGACAAGCACGATGTATTTGTTTTGTAACGAAAATCCAGTTAAATTTTTATCTGTGAGAAATTCCTTGTTTATTTTTAGTAATATCCGAAACGATTGTTGTTGATTTTGACGGAACTTTTTTCTTAATTCTAAGCTAACGAACTCATCGGCAATACATCAAAATACGTAATAGTGTGTAACGTACCATATTTTAAGTCAAATATTAAAATAAAACTTTTTAAAACATCTATTAAATCTATAACTGTATTTATACGTTACTTCAGTTTTTTTTGTACTAATAAACTAATAAAATTACTAATATTGTATTGAGTTAACGTTTCAAATATTAGTAATACACCTAATTGTATAGTACATCCACTAAAACCCATAAATAAAACAATCTCTTAAACAATTTTTAATCCTATCAAAATGCCGCGTCCCTTACCCTCGTACATCCACGTCTCATTACGTATTCAGTGCGTTTGCTTCGCTCAATACAAACATTTGTTACCGATCAATTCAATTTGAACTTTATTCTCCCAGCATAGAACCATTTTTCCTTTGGAAGCGATTTATTAAAGGAGTTCATTGTTACAAAGCATTTTGTACTTTATCGGTAAGGAATAAAGTTTATATCACTTCGTTTGATGTTTCGCTGAGGTGTGTGAGGTAATTGTGCAAGCATTTTGTAGGGGATTGATTTTTTTTTGCCTATTTCGTAGGGACGGTCTCGTGTTGAAAGATTACAAGGATGAACGCAGTTTACAAGTTGTGTGAACAATGTCGGAGTAAATATATTTAAAGATACTTTATTTTTAAATAAATAAAAACGTACCGGCGGTCAATGATATTTTTATATTACTTATAAAAAGGTTTTACTCACGTGTAACTAGGTGTCGGTACCAAGTAGTGTAACGTCGGCGACGGGCCGCGAACGCGCTTTAGTACCGATCCCACTCACCCTGAAAATGAGCCCCCGATGGGCTCGAAACTAGTCGGTACCTACACCGAGTTACACGTGAGTTAAGCCGTTTTATAAGTAGTATTGTGAAATGTCTCACGAAAGTGATATTAATTTAATATTTGTATTGATAACAATGCTTTTAAATATGTCTAGGGTTGTTAAATAAAAGTTTACCTGATAGACAACATTTTTTATTAGGTGTTCTATAACAAACGCCAATAGACTAATGGTTAAGGGGATCACGTGGTCGACAGTTCGAATCTCGCCATTAGACTATTGTAAACCATATTCTACACGCCTAGAGCTTTGTTGGATTTATAAATGAAATATTAGTCAACCAATAAAAATAAACAAGATCAACAAATACGAAAGTTTGGATGGATATTTGTTACTATTTATCTCAAAAACAGTCCAAGTTACATACTAAGTTTTTTTTTAATTTTTCACAAATGAATTTGCGGGCAAAGCCTAGTAGGAATAATAACTTGTCTAGTTACCATTTTCTACGTACGTTATTTCATTTTATGACATCTCAGAAGAATTATAAATACACGCCATCTATGAAACAAAAAACGCAAATAAAATTGTAAATATTTTTTTTTTTCATATAAAAGTAACTCTAACTTCCAATCGCTATTTCTATGGTATGAGATCATGACAAAACCTTATAGTGATGTGCCGTGTCATAAAAATGACAAAAAAAAACTTTAAAGTCAAGTTTAAAGGAATATCGATAAAAACAAACGTCGTGTTTATCGACTGACGAGTGATTAAACAAAACCAATATGGCACGCGATTTACTTTATAGAAAAAGCGACTTTATTCTAATAGATTTAGGGTTTAATACGAATGAATTAGCATTCATTATAGGGTTGACACTTTCGTTTTATTACGTGTATTTTTTTCTAAATTATTGCAATTAGTCGCTATTGTTCGAAATTTGAACATAACAGTTTTTTCAATATATTCATATAAATGTAATAGCGTATATAATATATTGTTTTTGTAAATGCATGGCCTGTTTGTGCACATATTATTCAAATCAATGCCGTGGTTACTGATATACCTACATATCAAATTTTAAATAAAATTTCGTATTATATCATCATCATCATCATCAGCCTTTGTCTACTGCTGGACATAGGCCTTCCCAATGCCTTCCACACGCGGTCCTCCGCATCCAACGACTTCCGACCACACTAAGCCGGTCGACTTGAAGGGAGGACGTCCTACACTTTACGTCATAGTACAGAAGTATGGATGTGTGAGAGCTGGCAGCCCTGGCGGGTGCAGCATCAGAATACCTGTCCAGCAAGCAGGAACAATGTGGAACTATAAATGCTACAATTTATTGGCCCCTTACAGCGCAAGTATAAATTTGTAAAAAGAAACGTTGAAAAACCAAGGGGCCACCTAAACAGTAGAAATCAAGTTATTAGCGAATTCTTTTGTACAAAAAGCGCGGTGGTCGGTGGGCTCTTCTCGGTAGCTGCGATTAGTGATGTGCGGCGTATCGATGAATTATTGATGATATTAATTTCATTTCGTTACACGAACATCTCATTCGGATCGACAATTGCATAGTGTTGAAGAATTACAAGCTTTCGTACAACGACGTAACGTAAAATCGATAAAAAAAACCTTTATGATAATGACAAGAAAATTGACAATAGATAATCCATTAATTAATAAAAAATTAAACGTCTACAAATGTACACCTAGACTATAGAAGCCTATCCTAATTCTTGAACTCATGTGAAGTAACGCAATCGGTTCGTCAAATATAATTACACGTATGGATGCAGTGAGAGCCAACTGTTAATAATAATACATATGACCTTTAGAAAAAAGATGTATTAAATTTAAATTGACAAATACAAGTTAAATACAATACATAATAACTAAATGAATTTATAAGAAACCGAATTTATACAGTTCGACTCGTAATGAATGACGACAACGACTTAGTGCGGACGGCAGGAAGTCGTTGGATGCGGAAGGCGTAAGACCGCGTACTGCGGAAGGCATTGGGAAAAGCCTATGTCCAACAGTGGGCAGACAGGGGCTGATGATGATGATGACACGTAATGAATGGGCAATCCAAATCCTCAATGTAAATCTATCTTAGACTCCGAGAAATGTTTTAATAAAAACAACGGAATAATAAAAACAAATGTATTGCAGATTTAAATTACTAACACTTCGTTCTATAGTAGCCGCGGGCACTCGCCGTCCGCGGATAAATAAAAAAAGTACTAAATATCCTGCGTGTTCATCTCCGTTATGACGTTTTGGATATATCTCCTAACAAATGTCCATCCAAAATATCCATCCATAATTCTATTAAGGCACTGTTACGTTATAGAAATCTCAGAGTATATCAACCTAGTGATGTTCATCCTCATATCGATACGTAGAAAAAGATAAAAGTATTATTGTATCGAAGCTCCAAAAGGTAAAATGTTAATATGTAACTCGCTCTTTTATTTATAACCGATACACTTGTAAAAATATATCTAATACACGACGCATCGTAGATTGGACGCGTGTTTGAGAATTTACGTTGGAACATGAGACAAATGCAAAAACTCGTTGGCTGAGTGTAGCCAACATTACAAACAGTAAGCTACGCGACTAAATGAAAAAGATACGGTAACCATTATTGTATTACTCCGATGGGGCGACAACAAAAAGTGGTGTCTTAGTTTTCATAGATCGCCAATACCTCCTGTCCTGCACGGTCAGTGACAGCCAATCTTGTAGCTTACGCAGGTCCTCGATGTCTCTACCGATGGAAATTGTTTAGTCTTCTGTTTACTAGGCTAATAGATACAACAAATGCTCATGTCGTCAGTTCTCAACTCTGATCTGAACAGACACAGTTTTTATGTAAGATATGAATGCGGATGTCTGAATGTGAGAGAGTGATATAGCACCTGAACAGATATAATGTGAAAAGATTTTCCTTTGTATTTCTCCGAAAAGTTCGTATTTATCGCGCTCTCTCAAACAGCTTCAGTACCCATCTTAGAGAATGACATTATTCAGTCTCACATTTGACACTAAACAATAAAGTTCC
>JAODUI010000011.1:5072583-5084774 GCA_027563995.1 Papilio gigon | reverse complement strand
TGAGACATTTCACTATACTACTTATAAAACGGCTTAACTCACGTGTAAATCGGTGTCAGTACCGACTAGTTTCGAGCTCATCGTGGACTCTTCATCATCTTCATCTTCAGTGAGCGACGGTCCGCAAACGCACTATAGTACTGATCCCACTCACCCTGAAGATGAGCCCCCGATGGGCTCGAAACTAGTCGGTACTGACACCATTTACACGTGAGTTAAGCCGTTTTATAAGTATAATGATGGCACTAATATACTAAAGTAATCATTTTAAATAATTTCAGATTTGACCTAATATTTATATTGCTAGATTGTAAAAACAAATTATGGGATGAGTCGGTGTCGTCCTACGTGTTGCGCGGCGCGGCCCGCGCGCAGCGCTCCCCCACACGGTGGACGATAGAGAAGTTACAGGTTGAATATTTTCTAATGTATTTATGTTCAAGGTTCCATTAACATTTTTAATTTTTAAAAAAAAGTAACAAACAGACATGTAAAGCCAACAGAACTATACACTGGCACAGATTATTAATTTATTAATGTGTTTAAATTGTGAAATATAATTTTAATAATATGAATTAATTTAAATTATAAAATTATTTAATTAATTTTACTATGAATTAAATTTCAAACTTCAAATTTGTCCAACAGTGGGCAGACAAGGGCTGTTGATGATGATGATTAAATTTAAAAAAATCTGTGACTTTCTTGTACAGATGTATATAAGTTTAGTGGGACCGAGGAATACAGATATGACGCAATCGGCGAACGCTATTCTTCAATCATATTACATGCTGCAAAGGAAGTCGCCGCACCGGGACCCCTCGCGCACTACTGTTAGAATGCTGGATAGTTTAGTAAGGTTTGTCTATATACGCTGTTTAAATACATAACTATAGATAATGTGGGTACTCTGCCAAAACACCTTGAAAAGACACTTGTTACTCCATTTTTTAATAAATAAGGTTAGTGATATGTAACCTCCGCGGTATTTCCAGACTAGTACGATTAAGGGTCCTTCAAGAAGCGAGCGTCTCTCTTTCTCAAAGACAACGCATCTGCTCCTCTAGTGTTGCGGATGTCCATGGCCGTCGACCGCGTTTGTGATCTCGCCGATAGTTTGGCCCCCTTCTCTTACAAAAAAAAATGTTTTCATTAGTTACCACAGTGAAATAACACCATATACTAAGAAAAAAAAATATTTTAGTTGTGGGGTTTTTTAAATCAGACTTTAAAACTTTTATCAGTTTTGAGATAAAATATCTATTACAGATTATCTCAGGCCCATTGTCGTCTAATGTATCGAAAAATTATATTACCAGTGGATGCTATAATGGCGGTGTCCTTAGTCGACCTATCAATGCAAGACTGCACACTAAATGATACTATGAACGCTTTGCACTCAACTTTACAAAAGTATCCAGATTTTGATTATCTCTGCACAGCAAAAACATTATTAGAACGCTTAAATTTAAATCGAATATGGAAAGAAGAATTGCTCCGTTACGCCAAGTCACTACAAACTGATTACAAAACTTTAGAAAGTCACATAGAACGGGGCTGTACTAAATTATTCTCGAAATACGACGAACTTACGGATGAAAATATTCCCCTATCTTGTTCATTAATAACAAGTACATATTTTAAAAAGGATGTAATACCAAATAACTACAATAAAAAAGAGAATGGCAACACTGAAAAAATTATAATCAATGACAGGTTAGCGGCAACATTAAGGAAACATGCTACATTACATAAAGGTGATGATAAAACGCTGGTTACAAAGAAAGTCATAAGAAAGAGGAAACGTAAAGAAGTAACTGCTGATGTCAGTGCAGTTGGTGTCAAAAATAAACCGAAATTCACAAAAAAGAAAAAGAATTTATCTAACAATGATACAACAGCAATGTTAAATGCCGTACCAAGTGTTAATGATGTTTTTAATGATTTAGATGTTTTAAATAATGACAATGATTCAACAGTCGGGACTCAAGATAACGTTGAAAAAGAACACTATTGTAAAAGTAATAAAACAGATTTAAATGAAACAAATGAATCGACCAACGCGGGAAGTAAATGTCATTCTAAAACGTTCAATTTCTTAAAACAATTTGAATATACTAAGAAAGAAGGTCACAATCAATCCGTCGAAGACTTTGAAGATGTAGTTTTATTAGGAACCGTTAAAAAAGAAACGAATGTTAGTGTTGCTAAGAGTCTGAGTAAAGCAACTTCCAGTTCACAAATATCTATGTTTGAGAGCACAGATTGCGATATTGATTTGGATGTATGATAAAATATTTAATCCACTTTTGTTCGAGACAAAAAGTGGAAAGTGAAAAAAAAAAGATGGTATATGCCAATTTCACCAAATTACAAGTAGTTTTTTTTTTAATGTGTTCAGGTGTTTTTGAATGGGAGAAAAAAAATTGTGCCTTATATCATTTAAATCATGTAAATAAATATATTAATTGTGGTCTTTATTTTATTCATCCAAGCATCATTATTGGCTCTCGAAAATTTGTATGGATCTTCTTAATAATTCTCTATAAGAACATTTTTAAATACCTGTACAGTGACTGAAATGTCCTCTTTAGGAACAATATTTGGGACTTCAATCCGCGCCACGTACACGTGGTGTGGGTTGTAGGGGACTCACACTCCTTATTACATCTATTACATTTCCTTCTTTTACCTTCAAAAAATCAAAACAAAGTTTAATTGAATTGAAGCGATGGTGAGTAATTTTAACAAATCTATCTAAAAAAAAAAAACGACATTCAATGAAATTAAAATTATATAAGTAATAAAAAAATTAAAGTAATAGTAAAATAAATGTAATAAAAAAATGACAAAAGTAATAAAAAAAATTGAGAAAAAAAGGTAAAAATCAGTCAAAGAAAACTGCGGCTAAAGGTACGTCGGCGTAACGGAGCGCAATATAAAGTCTAGAGGAGCAGATGCGTTGCCGGCCTTAGGGAAAGAGATACGCTCGCTTCTTGAAGGACCCTTAATTACGATTAAGGGTCCTTCAAGAAGCGATCGTATCTCTGTGAGCGTCTGGTCTGGAAATACCGTCGAGGATAGACGGTCCACAACTCCGCTGTGCGTGGCAGCAAAATGACGTGAGAACCGCTCAGTCGAGGAGTGTCAGCCATCCAGGTGGTGCGGATGGAACTGGTCGGTCCGTTGAGTCGTCCTATGACGGAACTCGGCGGCAGGAATTGTTCCAAACAATTCTTCGGAACACTTCCCATGGTAAATAAGGTAAAAAAAAATGCAAAGGGAACTAACGTCCCTCCGCAAGGCCAAAGAATCAAGCCGATCGGATCCGTTGAACTTTCGCATATCCGCAATATGCGAAAGTTCAACAAGATACAAGAATGACATAGTCAGTACGTTTTGTGCCTCCGGAAACCTGAACTTCAATACCAGCAACGCATCAATATCGAACTCGTCGACTTCATTTCAAAATGCAGTTTCAAATGTATTTTATAATCTGTATTATTTGCCTTCAACGTCAACTTTTGTAAGCTGTCATTATCAACTTTTGAGTTTGCTGTAGTGTCATAAGCTCGTTTAAATTTTAAACTACATTGTTATTATTTTATCTAAAATAAAAAAAAATAAAACAAGTACTTTTTATTGCTATAGAGTCTGTGTAAACAGTTTTGGATAATTAAATCTTTATTTTATAGAATGTCAAAGGTCAAATTAAACTTGATAGCAGCAGCCTGCGAAAACATGGGTATCGGAGCTAATGGGACTTTGCCATGGAAACTCAAGTAAGCTTGTAGTTTGTTTTAAATACAGTATTACGTCCCAATGGTTTTGTGTTTTTATATGACAGTGTAACAATTTATTCAATATTTGGTCTTAGTGAGTTAATTTGATTACAACTCATCACGATTTTTTTTCTATAAATTGACACTTCAAATCAGTAAAAATCTACGGTTGTACATCCCCGAAGATTCCTTTACACTTTTGTTTTTATTAATGTAATAAGTTTATAATTTCAGAAAAGAAATGGCTTACTTCACAACAATGACTACAAAAGTAAAAGAAGAGAGTAAACTTAATGCTGTAATAATGGGACGGAGAACCTGGGATTGTATTCCAGATAAATATAGACCTTTGCATAATAGAGTCAACATAGTTATGACACATTATGTTGATGAGGTGAAGAGTAAGGTAATGTTTACCACTGTTGGAAAACTTAACTGAAATTAATTAAATAAATAAATAAAAATTAATGACATTATTACTCAATAAGTACTGTTTTCATTTATACAATTAATCTTAATTGGTATAATTCCATATTTCTTTCATTCATTAAAATGTTAATGAAGTATTGTTTATCTAAAACATGGGTTATAAATTTGGATTGATAAGGTAGAGTTCAATTTAAGATTATTAATAAAAAAAATACATTAGTTTTTAATTTAGTATCAATGAAATATAACTATAAATTAACTTTTTAAGAACTCTGTTTAACAAAGAATTGCTTTTAATCTATATTTTAGGTACCAGATGGCGTGGTGGTTGTACCTAGTTTGGACGAAGCTGTCAAATATATAGAAGGAAGAGAAGATATTGAATCTACATGGGTTATTGGTGGATCATCTATATATAAGGTAACTATAAATTGTACATCAAAGAGGGCAATTAAACATTGTACTGCTTACTGCAAGTTAGAGGTACTGAAGTTCTGTTTGTGAATTGTGAAGTCATTATGGCCCAGGATTATTATTTTAGCATGTGTTGTATTAAGTCTAGGATTTTAATTGGATTCCAATATATTGTGACTGATATTTTCTTGTGTTATTTCAGGCTGCGATGGAACATGAAAACTGTGGCAAGATATATCTGACAGAGATACAAAGGTCATTTGATTGTGACGCATTCTTCCCAAATATAGACAAGCAGCAATTCCATTTGGTAGATGAAGAAGAAATTCCCGGAGAAAGGCAGCTAGAAGGTGACATAAGCTATTTCTTCCGTGTGTATAGAAAACTGTAATATGTAGTCATGACAGCAGGTCTGGAGCCTTGCCTATAATAGGGAGTTCTATTTAATTAGAAAAAAGTGTTTTATACTATTTGCTAATTCTAGAGCTTGTTCATGGGAACAATTTGCATTTTGCTATAACATATGTAGTTGTGATTACCTCAGCTAAATGTATAAATTCCAATACATACATTAGTAATTGCAAATTATTATATAGTGATTAAACTATTAAAACTTTCGTGAGACATTTCACTATACTACTTATAAAACGGATTAACTCACGTGTAAATCGATGTCGGTACCGACTAGTTTCGAGCACATCGGGGGCTACACGTGAGTAAAGCCGTTTTATAAGTAGTATATTATAGTAGTCGACTATTTGTCGATATTTCAGAATATTTATCTCGGATGGATGTTTGTTAGCAAGTAACGACTAAACGGCTATACTCGTATGACAAATCCGCTGATCTATTTGACACGGAAATATATTACTCTCTGGAAGCGTATACCCTACTTATTTTTTTTTTAATTTCACACGAACGGTGTCGTTGCTAAAGCCAGTCTAAATCTAAAAAAAAGGTAAGTAAATCGCGTAGGTTTGCCTCTTACACGGCCACGTTCAGATGGCGACTGTTTGACGATGTCAGTTTTTTTTTTATCATCACGGTAATACTTCTACGTGTAATATAATTATTAAAATAAATACTAGAAAGTATCGCGGCGGGGGAGGTTAATATTTTGATGAGATTACGAAACTTTTATTCACGTTAGAATAGAAAAATATATGACAGCTTTAAAAAAAAAACTTACCGGAACTCGGCCGGTCGCTGTATCTGGTGCAGTAGACCCAGGCAGGCCAAAGCGCAGAGTTGCCCGACGTCTGGCTGTTGGCATCCCCGCTGCCGGTAGACGGCGCGCCGCTCGAAGCCGACGACACCAGCGAGCTGGCCGAGTCCGGCCGTCGCGCCTCTACCATCCTCGGCAGATCCTTCTCCTTGCTCACCAGCTCTCCGATCTGCGACACCGTCTGCCGCAGCCCCCCCAGCGGCGGCAGGCTGGAGAACTCGCTCGGCTCTTTGGTCTTCAAGTAATCAAAACTATACTTCTGGTATTCATTCTGCTTCGACAGGTCGTACGGCTTGTACAGAATGCTGTGGTTCGGTCCCGCCGGCTTCGGACCCTCGATCTTGTTCGTTTTCCTAATCGCGCTCAAACCGAACTCAGGGTGCAGGATGTCGCTAATGGAGAAGGCGATAGGCGCCGTCGGCTGCGGCCGTCGCTTCTCCGGATCGAACCTCTCGTCCGGATTTATGACCGGCTTGACGTCCGGCGTGTCCGGTCTATAGTAGTTCGGGTACTCCATCTCGCGGTGCCGGTCGGGGCTGGGCGGCGGCGAGGTCGGCTGCACCTTGATCGTAGCAATAGGCGTGCCGCGGTCGTAGCGCGCGTCTATCGTAGTGCACGTGTACTGGCTCGGCGGCCGGCAAACCACGGGGCCTTCCGCGTGCGGCGCCGGTACGCGCCCCGACACCGGCCCCGGGCTCGTGGCCTGGTTGGGACTGCAACGATCCTCGAAAGCCATCTCCCGGCCGATCTTTGTTGTTTGTCCGAGTCGGGTCGGCCCTCCTTCGAGCTCGGCACAATGCTCTCGAATTACTATGCAGGTCCGCGATTAAAATTCATTAAAACAAGCGCATCGACGTCGCCGGCGACGATTATTTGAATGTCAGGCGCGCTCGACGCGGCCTCTGGATGTGGCATTAATATTTATCGAGTTATTCTTGAAGCGAGTCACCGATGATTTCTTAATTCCATGTCGGTCGCGCTGCCGGCTGCTGTCGGGCGTCGTGTCGTTTTCTTTGTGTCCGTGGAGGTCGGCCGGCGGACGGCGGACGGCGGCGGCTGTCAAATTGAAACGTCAATTTGAGGTTGACAGTGACGTGGGACTGCGCTCGCGGCGGCGGCGGCCGAGCGACTGGGGCCTGCGCCCCGCTCGGACCGCACGGACACGCCCCCGAACAAACAAGCTTTTTTCCCTTCCCCTTTGTAGTCGGAGGCGGCGACCGCTGATGCTTTTCATCGTACGGCAGCGCCGTGCGCGCGTCGCTCGTCGCGCTCACGCGCGCGCGCGCCCGCCGCGTTAGACGGAGACGGCGGCCGCGATTGATTTAGCCGGATTGTGTATTTAGTGGGCCCGGCAGAGATTTGTAATTCAGTTGTAAATTGCCGCTATGGCTCTTTCGCGGGCTCGTAATGTATCAATAATACTACGGCCGCTTTGAGCAGCCGCGGTACGGAATTTCAATTAAACTTTGACAGAATTATTATATTGATAGACGGGACGCCATCTTGATGAATTATTGAACGGCCGCGTTCGGAAACTTGAATTTTTTACAGATTGTTACTACGAGTACAGTCGCGGTGTAATTAAGTTGTATTGCGGTCATTAGGCGCCGGCCGGTGTGTTATTGGGCGATTTTGACACGTTGCATAATTATAGGTCTCTTGTCTTGCGCATTGAAATTACCTATTGTAACCGTAGGTACGGCAAGCGAGCAATTACATTTCACGTTTTAAATTGCCTTATTTATTGCGAGGCGATAACAAGAAAAACTGACCGAGCCTTTTCGACTTCGATAATTTAATTATTGATACGTTTACAAGGGTTCCGATGCATTTTAATTAAAACCATACAAACGAATACAATTTGTAACCAAAGAAATAACCAATTACTGTACTGAGAATCGATTAAAAAAAATTAAAAACTCTTTTAATTAATTATACTATTCTAATATACTTACATAAAACTTACAAGTACCGACATTTCAACATGTGGGTACGTACGACACAGCTCTAAATACACAAATATGTCGGCTAGCCAGCCGGTCGGTCGCGACTACACGTGGCAAGGCAAAATATGAAAACGAAAAACATACCGTAGCGAAAGATGCTCCGAGGCCACACCAACCCTGGTATAATATAGTTATTACTAAAAACTAATAGTTTGTGTTTCCTCAAGAAGATAATGAGATTGGTTGCGGATGGCTGCAAAGGTAGAGGAAGACCGAAGGCGTGGATGGATTGTGTGAAAGACATGCGTGAGGGTGTGAGTTCAGATATGACGGCTGACAGATGTATGGAGTACTCTGCCGACCCTATTTAGGGAAAAAGACTAGTTGAAGATAATGATGTTTTCACTTATATATATATAATAAAATACTCCATATTTATGAATCAACGGATGGTAATCTAAACAAAAAATGATTCCAATCTGTGCGCACTGAGTTCCCGTATCACATAGTTAAAACCAGTTTCGCTTTATATAATAGTATAGATTGCTGTTCTGTAAATAATCTTAATTGAGTTTATATCCTTCAACTTCTACATTACATACATAATTAATCTTCATAAATGTCTTATTTACTTAAACATAATTAGAGATCGCAATGTCCTCCGCCGCGAGCTGCGTAGGCGCCGAGGAAGCGTGTTTCATAATTTATTCCAGGTACGAACCGAAGTGTTAACTGCATAACTACACGACATATAAAAAAACTAGTTTCCACGCTGTATTTATATAACTAGTTATCGAACCCGACTTCGTTTGTAGAGAATTTAAAAAAAAAACTTAACAAGCCTCCGTTCGAGACAACTGTCAACTTCAGTACTTACTTAACTTTAGTTGATGTTAACATCCCTTTAACACGTTCGCTGCGGCATCAATTTTTGCATACTTTCCGTCCCTGCGGTACGAGGTGTTATCGACCCGCACCTTGACTAGATGTTAGTGCAACACGCGGTCTATTCGACCTCCTTTAACAAAGTTATGCCCTTCACACCACAGAGAGATAAACGTTTTTCCTTGCACCACAGAGAAGTTGTCTTAGGGATGATTTAGGCCTCGTTTTGCAGAACGTGTTAATAAACGTTCATCATCATCAGACTTTGTTTGAGTATGCTGTTCTTCCGAATCCAATAGGGTAAAGGTTCACGGATTTCGACGTGGTCGAAAGTTCGAATCCCACCATTCGACTATTGGAAACCATATCATAGCACATGTCTAGCTTAGTTAGAGTGATGAAAGAAATATTGGTAAATTAACAATAAATCTGCTGATGTTTTTATTTAAAAAAAATGAACCGCGGACGATGGTCAAATCAAAGATTGCAAGTTGACATTTAAAACATTTTTTTAAAAATACAATTTTAAAACTATAACAGTTTGACTATTGATTAATTTTTTTTTCTAACAGTTCATACGTAGGTGTTAACCTATTTTGTATTACCGTCGGTGTTAACTTATTCCACACGAACACGGCTGGGGAGTACAAAAACATTGACACTCGCACTTACGGTGATTACGCCATCTATTGTCCTCCAGTGATAAACATTGCATTAAGAAATTAAAACATGCACTGTTTTATGTCAACTCACATCTCATTAATTTTAAATGTCATTTACTTTATCTTTGTAAATTAAAAATAATATTGTTACCTTTATCATGATTGACTACTGATATCATAATTGGTATATTATTTAAATTATAAACTTTGTTATGGCAAATATTTCACAACAATTAAAACAAATGCATTGTTCTGTATCTTCGTAAACGTAAAAAATCTAATTACTCCACATATTATCAAAATAGTCAAATAAATTAAAAAAAAACCCGTAATAGCATAACAGAGTAAAAATAGCAATTAATTTTAGACGAACAGTTATTTTAATAGATTCTAAATTGAAGAGAACAATCTAAACAAACAGATTACCGGTGGCAGAACGGGCGAGGCGCCGTTGCCTAGACAATTGACAATGAGAAACAACAGAAAAAACTCCAACATGGCGGCGCTAACGAGCCGACGGCCGCTGTCACTCAACTCACGTAGGGTTACCGATTTGCATACAATCTTTGTAATTACTGTATAAAAGAAATTTGTACTAATAATACATACTTTTAATTAAAATTCTAACTGCTAATTGAGACTGTAGTTTAAAATGTGGTTGACTGAGGCCATGTTTTTTTTTTATAATTTTGTACACAAACATTTCTTCCAGTTTTCACATGTCATAAAAAATCCAGAAGAGATACTCCACTACTCAAAGCGCACTTCCTGCATCGTCTCTTACTATAAATAATAAATGCAACTAAAAAAAGTTAATAATAGAATTATTTTTGATAACCCTATTCCCGCCTAAATAGCTGTCAACTGTCAATCTAGGCGCGGCGCGGGCGCGGACGAGGGCGCCACTGCAGCCGGCGACGCCCGGCGCTGTCCGATTTGTTTCCACGATTGTTTATTGAATGTTAATCTCTGTGTGTTTATTTGTTTAACACTATCGAACTTAGCGTAATGGAGAATTAATAGCTCGCGCCGCGAATAGATTTAACACTAAGCTTTAACTATTACACGTAATTTATCGCTGATGATAAAATAACTTGATCGAATAATTCATTTACAAAACTTAAATATTGCGTGTTAACAAATTCGATACTTGTAAATAGTAAATCGATGTTGGGAATGTCACCAAAAACTCGCTAGATGGCATGAGATACCTACGCTTTGAAAAAAGGTAACGAAAGAGGTTGAACGTCGACGAATTTGTAAAACAGTATGGAGTACTTTTTGAGCAAATAACTAGATCTGATTAAAAATATATAGTCGGGATATACTGTAAATATATTTATGTTAATTAATATAATAGTTAGTAGATAATATATAAAAGGGTGTGGCGACAGGCGGCCGGGCAGTAAAAAAGCCTAAACATTATTACATTATGTTACTAAAGTATGGATGTATTATGTGAAAGAGGATATGCGTAAGAAAGGTATCAATTCAGATATGACGGATGACAGAGATGTATGGAGTACATACTGTGCCCACCTTCTGCAAAGAAAAGAACAAGTTGACGATGATAGATTTGTATTTATAAAATGCACTCTAATCTTATTTTAAAATATGAATAACAACAGTTAACATTTTCTAGATTGTTTATCAATATTGGTATATTTGATAAAAATTAGTATGGTTTAATATTGGGCAGATCTAGCTAACACCTGGGCAGATCTAGCTAGACCTGAGAGTTGCAAGAGTTCTGGTCGAGTGCGGCCACGTGAGAGCGGAAGGTCTATTTCTGTCTATGCCCGCGCCCGCGCCGCTCCTGCGCCGTGTGTGGTCCCCGTGTTGTGGCAACATTTTACGAGCAATGCGCAACGTTAAGGCGCAGTTTCACTTTATTAATCGTTAAATGCCACTGGCTGGTTACACTTTGATACCGATGTTTAAAAGTAAAGCGAATCGATAGCTATTAACGATAAGTACTTGATACGAATATTTAGCTTGAGAAGTTATCACTTGATAGGACGGAAATACAAAGATTTTTTTGCCGCCAAACAAAAATCGCTTCTTTAATTCGTATTAGCATGACAACAGATTCAAGTATAAGAATTTAATGTTTTAAATAATATTACATCCTTAAGATTTTAGTTTTTTAATAAGAATTTAACTATCCTAGTAAAACGTGAAATAATTAATTATAACAAAAGTTTATACAACTTCACCAATAGATGGCGTTGCAAGTCTAAAGTGTAGGATTATCAGAGTCTAAAGTGTAGGAGTATCAGAGAGAAAAAAATAAAAGTGATAAAAAAATATTATTAGAAGCATAATATTAAAATAATTTAATAATCAAATTAATAAAGAAACAATTCTACGTTAAGTCAAACTAAAGTTATCACTGTTAACGATTTAATCGTTTGAAATCGAAGTTATTTCAAAATGCATTGATTAACAGCCGACAGTTCCCGCCAAAAAATTACGATGAACTGCCGAACGACGAGAAATTACAGCTCTTACGCAAATTGGATAATTTCGCGAGCCCTAAAGCGTTCGCCTTAAACGACCAACGCTCGGAGGAGGTATAAACAAATTTTATACCTCGCTCGCTGCGCCCAATTGAAAATCTATTTCATAACCTCGTACCGACAAACTGACCTGACTCGGTGAACATGACAAACTGAATTACAAGCTCTATAACGCCATCTGTGGATTAAAAAGTGCATTATAATCCAAGTCGATTTTTTACTGTTTTATAAGAGAAGGGGGCAAACGAACGGTGGTATCACAAGGGTGATCATCGCCCAGACAACCATAATACTAATAGAACTACAGATACGTTGAGAAAGAGATACCC
>JAODUI010000011.1:5045543-5055822 GCA_027563995.1 Papilio gigon | reverse complement strand
TGAGCCCCCGATGGGCTCGAAACTAGTCGGTACTGACACCGAGTTGCACGTGAGTTAAGCTGTTTTATAAGTAGTATAGTTGTGTAGTTCAAAGTACCTAGAATGTGAACATTAGAAATCGATGCAAACTGCAAAATCTTCGTAAAAAAACATCGTAACACAAAAAGATATATGAAAGAGGATTCGTTCAATTTTAATATTGGCCGGAGCGAGCTGGCCGCGAGCCCTCTAGATCCGCCGCGCGTTAAAAAACGAAGATATATTTTGACAGCTAACACAATGGACGTTTTCAAAATGGTGGACACATGCCGCGCCAACCTCGTGTGATCAATGTTAGGCCACTGTCACGTTACGACTAAATTAAATTTAAAAAAAATTATTATAAAACAATAGAAAATTTGTTTACAAAATGGTTGTCCGCCTGGTTACTAAACCAGGATTCTTAGTCTCAGAAGAACTCAGGACTTATCTGGCCACGAGACGCGTTGCGTTTATAAGAAATAAATCAAACCTACATGGACATACCAAAAACATAATAAAGCTACACTACGACGAGAATATTGTGGCATTTTTTTTGACATAGAGTGGTGCTAGTGAATTGCTTTAGTTAAGTTTTTCTTATATATACGAGGAGTGATTGTATAAGAGGAAAAAATAAATAAAAAATCTTAACTTTAGTATAAATAGTTAATATTATTATTGTTTGTTTGCCAAGGTATTAATTACAAAACCGATGTTTGGGTAAACTCTATCAATTTTTTTCCGCTACATCACCCGCTTCCGCGTGTCTATAGTATTAGCTTTATTTGAGATAATTTTAAAAACACCTTTATGGCACTCTTTGGTTTGCTTTCACCAATATTTCGTATGTAACGTAATTAGTTAGCCGCATGGGGCTGTTTGGAACTGAAAGAAATAAAACGGCTTTTTTATAACTATCCCGTACATTTTAAAAATCGAATTTCAGTATTATAATTTGCATTAAAAGCGGAGATAAAAACTTTTGTACATTGCGTAATACTACTAAAATTTTATTTACGTATTTTATTTATCTAACAGCCAGTTAGATGGAGACAAAATATTTACCAACAAAATAATAAAATTATTACATAATGTGTCACTTCAAAAAAAAGTGATAGGCAAGGAGTTCACGTATTGAGGTCAACAATGGTAGAGTGCAATAACAATGCAGATACCTACACGAATACTCCAATCACGGCGCCAACGGACCACTGGTATTAACCAAACCTCACAGAAGACTGAAGTAAGAACAAGAAGTAATTACAAAACGGTCTAATGAGTGTAAAGAGGCCAGATTCTAGTCCTAACCAACCTCTTTATAAGGAAAGGATGACATTTAAAATTTGTAACTCTATCGTCCCAATTTCAAACGCCGACGTGACATTCCAAATTTAAAATTTTCAACGACAAATGTGTTTCCAATTGTATATTATACATTGTATGTTGTACCAACGGACAATAAGATTTCATACTCGCCGCCGGAGCAACCAAGAACACCTACAATAAGTCAAATCACATACAAAACCTTTACAAAACGAGACCATAACGGTCACAGATCGCAAAACACCTGATAATCAATTTACCCACAAAACTAAATGTCAAACATTACAAATTTAAAGTTCTAACAATTTAAACGATTCTCAAACTTTCAATCGTTCAAACCATCGACAATAATTATTTTTAAACTGCAAACATAAGTTTGTCATACTTTCTAAGAAAACCCACAGTCGCTGCGAAGTTAAATTCAATTCATTAGCTCCAAGCGTAACTTATTAGGCATTCTACGCCAGCTTATAACGTTACTTGCTTTCTAAAACGACCTTATCTCTGACGTATAAAGTATATTTTACTTTGACGTCTACGCAAACGTGCGATTACATGTAAACCCGCTGCGTCACTAATCGCGCCAAAATATTGACGTTGAGTTTGACAGGTCGCAGAAAAAGTAAAGAATTGTCGTTGCACGTCACCTGAGCATAGACAATTGTATGTTTACACCGTCGCGAATTTGTTCATTGATTTGTTTACAATGCGTCCTCTTTAGAGCATTGTGTACCGCGTTGACGCTTTTAGTCTATTGTTTGTATTGTTTCAACCTTTGTTGAGGTGTAAAAAGGATATATTCCACTGTTCGTAACGTTACGCGTGCCAATTCCATTATTTTAATAACTTTAGTTCTAACCTCATATTTAAAACCTCTTTGGGACCGTTTTAGTAATAAAAAAGAAACAAAAATCTGATGTTTTTTTTGTCACACCTTCGTTTATTTTAATTCGCTAGATTTAACAAACTGGCCGAAAATTTTTCAAATTCAAACAAGACAAACGGCAGTTGTTCTATTTTCGAATCATGCACGAGCACGTAGCATACAAGGAAATCGTCCGCAGCGCCCTCATGCTGCGGATTCGAGTCATAACTCTTGTACACGTCACTAACGGGGATGGGGAGCAATTATCCACTAACTAGCTCAAATTACCCACATCTCTGTCCCCCTGCCTCCTTGGGGAACACGTAGAGCGGGCCATTGATTACACAATTACACATATAGATTCGTTTTAATCATAAAAATGTTTAATTTGAGAGCATTGGATATTAATTTGTTAGAATAGAAGTTTATGCGTTAATGTTTATCACTAATATTCGAAATGCAAAAGTTTAGAACTATACTAGTTAATATATGTTTCCAAAACAACTCAACGGATCTCGCTGAAATTCGGCATACATGTGACACTTGGCTTTTTTTTTAACGTTGGGAAATGCATTTACACCATCTCCCCCGTTGCCGGGAGAGTATGTGGGGCTCGCTGGCCGAGAAGCGGCCAGAATACCCACTAAAACCCAACGACGTTCCTTCTCGCCGCCATTTGGCTGGGCCACGGGAACACTTGCGTAATCTTCCGTGGATGTGACACATAGCTTATGCTAACATAAGCTACTAATCAAGTTTATTGTATTTTAAATGCGCGTGGGCGGAGTCACAAGCGGGAGCTGGTAATTACTGTACATTTTTTTTTTGGTAAAAATATTATTAGATTTTTCTTAATTTACTAATATTTCTTATAACCATTCCTGGTAAACATAAAAAAGCTTGTATTAGGATATGGTTCAAGACAATAGTCGAATGGTCGGATTCGAACCAACGATCTAATGATCTAATTATTTAAAAATCGATAAAACCAAGATAACAAAACGGTTGGAAGCACCGAGTATTTTCAGACTGGTTTAAACTGGTATGGTGAACATTATTTTCTTCAAAGGGAACGTTTGAAAATATATTAGAATTCTCTATAGTTTGCATTACAAACAATACCACTGGCTCGTTCACTTTGAAACACGAGCCACACCACTATTTCAAAGCGTATCTATATCAAAGAGAATACGTTTTTTTATTGTATAGACAATATAGTAATAAAATATTGAATTGAAAATAAGCAATGATTTTCTCCAGTACACGCGGAGTTTTTCCATTCCGGAGTATTTTTATTGTTTATTTATTCAACAAGATTTATGAATATATAATTACAAATAAGTTTTAATGTAATATTTTAGCTTATTGCCCTTAAACAATTAAAGTTTACATAGGCACTGCACAGTTCATATCATATTTATATCCGCAACGGAAACCAACGGTTACCACGAAATATGCCATGATCATCAACCTTTGTCAGCCCATAGTATGCGGTCCTCCTTCCACCACCAACGATAGTCCACCTGAAGATAGGACGCCTCACGCTGCCCAACCTTGGTCTCCAATCAAAAATGTTCTTCCGAACCTAGTATAGCTGGTCCGGTAGATGTAACAAGTGCATAAAAATCAAGTTCAACATACAACAAAAGAAACGTTAATATTTTCAATGGTTTGATAAGAATGCTTCACTGATTCCATAAGTTATATCAAGGACAAAGTCCATAACAAATATATATACATGTTCAGACCTCGCTAAAGAATATCTTTGACATAAGAAGATACCAGCGATGTAACGGAACTGTTATATCGGCATCGCATGTGGAGACAAAAGGATTAAGGGCTGACCTAACAAAATAATGTCATCATCATCATCAGCCTTTGTCTGCCCACTACTGGGCATAGACCGTAGACATTATTAGCTTATACTGATGTTATAATGCTGAAGAGAATTTGAACTGCTGAACTCAATACTCCGCCACTAGCAGTCGTCTGGTCCTAGCTTCATGTCATATAGCCATCCTTAATAAATGAAGTTCCGATTTAATTAGCCGGAACCGGAATCGGAACTCTGTAACATCCCTACTACATACACTAAATAAGATAATGTATTATTCAATTAAAAGAAAAAATAATAAGCAATAAAAATAACTCACCCTGTACCACGAAGTGCTCTATTCATTAATTTACAATTACGTTGAATAATTCTTAAAAACAATTAATACGTGTAAAAAATTCATTAGAAAAACATGACATTTTTTATTACAATGGCATATACAGCCAGAGCCCTTCGTGGTAATGTTTAAATTTACAATTAAGTAGAGTATTCACTCTGTAGGCATTTGTAAAGCTAGCTCGTGTCATCTTTCGACTGCATCACCACTTAGTATCAAGCGGTCAAGCACTAGCTTATTCATTGTAAAAAAAAATTGTTTGAACATTTGAGACTATGACCTGGGTACCAATATGATGGCTTTAGTTGTCTGTAAGGGAGGTCTTTAATCTCAGTTAGTTCAGAAAAGCAAAAAATATACATAACTAAAAAAAATGTTATAGAAAAATCAATTGAAAACAAACATAGTTATGGAATACTTTATCCTCGTCGGGTTTTCCAAACCAGTCAGCAATACTTTCTGAATGAAACCGCATCTGCTCCTCTCGTGCTGCAGATGTCTGTGCGTCGAAGATCACAAGGTGATCACGCAATGAATTTGCGCGCTTCTCTTAGAAAAAAATGTCAACTGCAATTTGTTAATGCTTGTTTTGTGTTATATAGTGACAAAGGACATGGAATTGTCATTTTTCTGTTCGTTCCCTCTCCTGCAACTGCGGTCACGGTCTCTTGCTCGTTTGTCACCTTATACTGTAAAACTATTATATCTAAGAAACAAATTTTTATAACGTGTACTTAATTAAAGCTCTTTTAAATTTACGGCTCATTCCTCTGTATGCCAATTACAAAATAGGGTTGTCACGATATGTTCGTGGAATACAGAAAATTTAAATTTTTAAATTAAACCTTTTTTATTGCAACTTTCAAAACTTTTTGTTTAATATTCTTTTCACTAGAGGGCAGCATACTTCATAATACAATACTAATACTAATTTACTGTCACTAAATACAATCAGTTACTGTTTATCTGTGGTTCGAACCAAAGGTCGTATGTCTTTATATGTGGTTAGTCCTAACCAGTCCTTGAAATGCATTCAAATTACCATATCGAGTGCATAACGTGTTGTGCGTACGCAAATTTCGTTCCGTGCCAACCCTAGATAGGAGAACGAGGTATTAACATATAAATTGATATTTGTCAAGTGCGCGGCGAGCAGTTCGCGATAAGACACGCCGCTGTGTGGCGCTGGCTGGTCGTATATCTCTTAGGTGGAGCCCATAACAGGTATGCTCTCGAATACTTTGTTGCGAGATTCAGTTTTATATGAAAGTGACAACCCTAAAACGCTATAGTCACAGTCACGGCTTTACATTAAAAAAAAACGTATATAAAAAAAACAATTAAGCCAACATAAAATACACTTTATTGGTTTTAGTTTGTTTTGTTTGTTAACTAAAATTCGGTATATAGGTTACCGAATTTCTCCGAACCTAGTCGGAGTCGGTCACCGAATAGTCTGTACGTCACTGTATACGTTTTTATTTAGTTATAATGCGTAACTAAATTTAAACGATTAAATATTTCGGTTTCGTTTGTCTAATTAAAATTTTGAACAATGTTAAACCGGCCCACGGTAGAACGGTAGAGAAAAAAAACATAAAATTGAAATTTATTATTTTATATATTATATTTTATTTATTTTATATTATCTATGTACTGCATATAAAATTGATTTTCATTAAAAAAAAAACAAATAATCGCTCCTAGTTCAATGAAACTCGAGAAAAGCTCTTTAACTAATATTTTATCGTCTTTTTACGTATTATATTCAAATAAAATTTTAAATTATTCTAAATATATTAAAATAATATTAGTACATGAAATACCTTCTTGTTGTAAAAAGTACAAAACATTGTACAGCTTCACAACCAGTTTTCCTTTTAAGTAGTTATTGCACAAACGTAAAAACAATATTTATAAACATTATCAATACTAATAAACTCCTGGAAGTGTTCATTAACTTTTATATCGAAAGAAATAAAAGATCAGGTAAGAGACGGTAACATTTTATTGCGAGATTTTCACATAAATATCAAACAACATATGGATGGAACTGTTCTTGCTGAATACGCCCAGCCATAGACAAAATGAAACTGACAGATGCGGCTAATGTCCCGCCATCCCGCGCGGACCAATGGCGGCGGACTTTAGTTTTTTCATCGAGACAACAGCTGCATGTTTTCGGCCACATTAACGCGTGTTATTGGGTGTTTTTATAAGTACTTTGTGGTAGGGACCTCGAAATGTTATTAGGGCTGGAGCCACAAGGGCGCTACAATAGATTTTTTTAAGCGATGATTTGTAGCCGGGATGATGATGTTATTTTGATATGGGGAATTGTATTTCTCTATACGGCGCGGGGATCGCTGTTTATTAAAAACGTTGATTGGTCATTTGTATTCGAGATCAGATAGAGTCGATTTTAAATTAAACACGAACTATCCAAAGTCTTGAAATGATAAATTAATAGGAAAAGGTTTTGACGTTTCTTAAAAAAAAAATATCACCTGTTGAGTCCAAATTAATTTATTCGAAAATATAACAACCAATGTCTTAAATGGATTCAATAATTCTTATAAATATGTTTTATCTTGTATCTCATGTAAAATATATATTGTCGGGTAAAAGAAACGAAATCCTCGGTTGTACATATGTCGTTAATATTAGATTTCCTTTATCCATAATATGTTAAACTACACAATAACATTTAGTCTTCACATAAATTCTCCAAAACATAACCAATCAAAGAGCACAAGATGGCGTCGTAAAATTGGTCGCGTCACGATTATTCGAAGGGAACAATTTTATTAGTGATATTTTATATTTTATCCGTGTCAATTAAATGTGTATTCGATTTGAGAGCGTAAAATATTCATTTTAAATTGATATAGCTTTGAAGGGATCTGTTTAGAACGTGTTTTTTTTTCTCATATTTATGCCCAATTTAGATGATTGAAGCTTGATACTTTGGAAGACAAAAGTTAATTTCAATAAACAACAATAAAGATTCCAGCAAAGCTTCATATTGACAATGTGTCGGAAATAAATGAATACAAGGCACGTTAACGAATTGCTACAAACATGGCCAATCGAGTTTTCAAAAACTATATATTTGATTTGTGTTGAAAGATTATAAACCGTTCTTATATAGTATATAAACATAACGTGTTATTCAATACCCACCTATGTGTACACAAGTAAATAAAAGTATTATTTCATTATATGAAAAAGGCAATAAAGAAAATTTTCTTTGTTACGAAACGGCCATATTGAATGTCACACGTGTTTACAAGCACTTCTGTGGTTTCGAGATCCGGCGAACTTTTTTCCCGCCTTTATTGGAGTTGAGGCAAAAGTAACGCGTTATTGGATCCACTTGCTGACGAAGCGTCGAAGTGTAATAAAGTTGAACGTTCAGTTATCATTTGTAGGTTATGTTTTAAAATTCATCCTTAAGCATTTCTCGAGCTATATAGGCAAAATGCTAATCTGTTTTCATAGTAGTAAATGCGAGTTTAAGGTTTTTTTTTTCATAATGTTTAGTAGAAATATCTCGGCTACTCAGCTATCAATGTTGCCGGTATGCTTTACTTCTATACAATTCACTTGTAAGAAAAAATTAATGTAGTCTACACATTGTAAGATTCAAAATATAAAAAAATTGAAAACAATCTACGTCTTAGAAAAAATAATCTTTCAAAAACCCTCAAGAAATAGATGACATTTCTTTAATCCTATAAAATCAAGTGAGCGTCAAATTCAAATATCTTACATATCCTCGCCGAAGCAATTTTACGTTATATTAAACAATTTTGGTGACTAAAGCATCGATTACAAGTTCAGTGACGAAAATCAGATTGCGAAAAGGTTACGTATTTTTAAACAACAATTGGCTCTCACCTACCGCATGGCTGTACGTCAAAGACTTTTGCCGAAATAGAAAAAAAAATCGCTGTCTATGGTCCTAGGGATGACGGCTTTTATGTCGATATTTAAAATGTTAGTTAACATAATAAAATACGTGTTATGAATTTATGTTTATGAATAAATAAATCAAATTACATATACTTGATTAGTATGTAAAGTTTATTTTTTCTTGGATAATTTAACCAACCAGCTACGCATACTACAGTATACGAATTTCGTACACAGAATAAAAAAAAACAATAAGTTTCTTATTAGAGTGTTACAAATACGTTGACTCAAAATATGCAGCTTTAAAGATTATCAAATCGATGTCGATAATCTGGCAACGAGCACTGGCACATCCCTAAAAGTCGATTTTGGCGGGCACTTTGACACTCCCGCGCGTGAACATCTTGTTAGTACTCACCAAATACGTACATTTATAAATATAAATAAGGCGAAAAAGCGCGAGGATATAATACTTTACAATACAATGGAGCCTAACAAATGTTCCGCGTCGTTCGTTGTCACTTTTTCTATGTAAATTGCGTACGTAATTTGTGATCGTTCCTTTGTCGCCGGCCAGCGCGCTGCTGGCTGAATGCGCCTTTTTGCGTCTGTGACGGCTGAAAGGAGGTTGGCTTACATCGAGGTTTTATTTAATTGAAACGACAAAGGTTACGATTGTGTTCTTAAATTTGAAATCCATGTATAAATTTGCTTTGATATTATTTAATCTAACGATTAATACTTTAAAATGAAAAAAAAAGTGACTTTAGCATCGAAAACTATTGTTAAAAAATGACGATGTTTGATGAATGATGATCCTCGATAAAATGACTAATCAACACACAAAGAATTTTTCAATTTCAATCAATAGTTCTTAAGATTGCAACGTTAAAAAAAATCAGCTTTATTTATTACATATTTTTATTTTAAATAGATTTTGTTAAAGGAATACCTCAATCATTTTATTCACAGACAGACAATGTGTTGCTTCATTTAATTCACCAGCTTTGATCAATGATATAGCATTTGTAAAGAAATATCAAATCACTGCAACATCTCTCCGAGGGTCGCTCGAGAATAAGTTCACGCCTTGAATCGTGGGGGAGTAGAAAGGACGGGAAAATGACATTACAAATTATTGAATAAATATACTAATGTAAAGTTAACACTGGGATATATTAATGTAATAAATTGTCTAAATATGACTAACATTCACACGTCACATAACTATAAAACAATTGAACGAATCGACTTCACTCGATCGTCAATCTGTTATTTATTTAAAACTTTGTACACAAATAAACAACAAACAATTTTAGTAAGACAAAAACAGAAGAAATATGAACAATAAGTACTGGCGAGCATAACTCTTCATGATTTATTTTATTGCTTTCTATCTCTTATGCATATCCTCTTTCAAATAATTCAGTCTTAATTGTACACATATATTCTATCTATATTATAATTACTTAACACGTTCGTTGTGAAACGAGGTCTAAATCATCCCTAATGCAACTTCCCTTTGGTACGGCAATGAAAAACGTCTAACTCTCTATGGTGTGAAGGGCATAACTTTGTTTAAAGGAGGTCTAATGGACCGCGTGTTGCACTAACGTCTAGTCACGGAGGTGGTCGATAACTCCTCCTACCGCTGGAACGAAAAATTATAGAAAAATTGGTGCCGCAGCGAACGTGTTATATGTGCTAGTTTAACAACATTGGATGCAATGTTAGTAAACTTTTTTTACTTTACTTACATTTCTTTTCCACACCGACTAAACTCTAGGCCAGAGCTCGGATATGGTTAACAATAGACGAATGGTGGGATTCGAACTCTCGGGAATGTCGGGAAAGCCGTACGCTTCACTGTTAAGCTTACTACTCCGCTGGCGCAGCGACCCCAAGTGGGTCTTGGCCTCCGACACAAGAGAACGCCAACGTCGCCTGTACTGCGCCATCTCCTGCCACTTGTTAGCATGTAGGT
>JAODUI010000011.1:4952345-4965284 GCA_027563995.1 Papilio gigon | reverse complement strand
GCTCCGCCTACCTCGCGCAGAGCCCGCAGCTCTACAAGCAGATGGCCATCGCCGCGGACTTTGACAAGGTCGCCACAACACTCGCACATTTTATAGACATGTCTGTCTTTAATAAGTCTGCTACATTTGTGAACGTTAAATTATGTAGATTTAGTGAGAAATTCTTCTCCTTCGGGTAAACTCGGATCTCTATCGGAATACGATGACACCCGAACTGTCAATGAACGTATTAAACGAGTGACATTGTCATATGCATTAATATGGAACTTTATTGTTTAGTGTCAAATGTGAGACTGAATAATGTCATTCTCTAAGATGGGTACTGAAGCTGTTTGAGAGGGCGCGATAAATACGAACTTTTCCGAAGAATTACGAAGGAAAATCTTTTCTCATTATATTTGTATGTCCTTGTCATTATATCAAAGTAAGTTTTATACATTGACACGCCTCTCATCGGATCGGATACTCTACCCCACTTTGGATTACCGTGTTTTACAAAACCACAATTACTAATAGATATTTCCTTTAAAACAGGTAACATAGATGGTTTTTTTTTATGTGTAATAGAGTTATATAACAAAAAAATGGATATATAGAGCTAGTTCAATAATTCAGATATAGAGGGATGGATAACAAAAAAAAAATTTTTAGTACATTTCTAAACTTCATATGAAAATAGAAATTAATTACATAAAAAAAATACAATAAACAAAAATATTTTAAATCCAAAATATACAATAAATTTTCAAATTTAGAAATAATCAATTTTAATTACATTATTGACGGTTACGTGTTTAAATTACCATATCAAGTATGTATGAGAAAACATCTCAATTCAATATATATTTCTTATATGAAACTAAATGTTCCCTTTGACTTATATATAACTATATATTGTTCTATGTAGATGGACCAGTGGTCGTCAAACCGCGGCCCGCTGTAGACATTTGTATGGCCCGCGAACCTTAGAATATTTCGTTTTGATTGACTTAGACATGTATCTGTGCGGTCGATTCTCATCCGAGATAAATATCTGTGTGATTCACTAACATTCCTCTCGTATTCCATAGACATTTAGAAGTAAAAAAAACCTTTTTAAGAAATCACGAATATTGACAGGTAACTTTAAAAAATAGATTTTCGGTTCAAATCAATAAATAGTTCTCAAAAAACTTATATCTACGAGGAAAACTTGTTATAACAGCTCAGAAGAAAATTAAACAGATTTTAGCTTAGTGCACGAATGTGCGGCCCGCAGTGACACCTCGCATTGTACTATTTGAGCCCTGGATAGAAGAGTGTGACGACCACTGATCAAGACTATGGTACGGTATTTCTAGAAGTAATCTAGCACAATTAACTTCTGTAGTCTAAAATGCATCGTGTCATGGCATCGACTTAAAATTATGTACTTTAATATCAGATCAATGGCAATTTTTTAATTCGTTCCGATCTGTCAAATTTCGCACCATTTTACTGTCATTTTTTTTAAATATGGCCGGTTATAAAAGTATTGCATGTTTTTTTATTTGAATAAATGTTTAAAAGCGGTATTGTTACTTTTTTAGCGTTTTAAAA
This sequence comes from Papilio gigon, assembly GCA_027563995.1. Taxonomy (NCBI): domain Eukaryota; kingdom Metazoa; phylum Arthropoda; class Insecta; order Lepidoptera; family Papilionidae; genus Papilio; species Papilio gigon. The sequence continues at coordinate 4,963,706 of JAODUI010000011.1, read as the reverse complement.
TAAAATGTTATATTAATTTGTTTTTTTTTTCTGTAGTAAATATTTTTTTTATACCAATGTTTTAGTTTTTTTTTTGTTGCGTTGAGAATTATTTATTATGAATTACCAATTATATCAACGCATTTATAATTTGTTTAGCACATTCTTATTTGAATTATATATTAGTGAATTACGATTGTTGTCACACTTATGACCATATTGTCTTTGACACAGATAAATAAATGGATGACAGTTGCCAACATATTAAACCTTTTCAGTGATTTTTTTTTTTCTTTTTTTTAAATTTCATATCTGGAATTGATTTTAAATTGTTTTCTTTTGACATCAATTTGTTACGTAAAAAGGTTTGAATTAACCAACAGCTAAAGCACCATAAAATTCATCAGCTACCCGAAGGTTAGAAGAGGCCCTTGGCCTTGGACTCCGCGGCGAACTTGCGCACGTACACGATGTAGTCCAGCATGACGGTGGCGAATGCTGCGTCCAGCACGAACTGGGGGATCTTACCTGGAAATTAAAAAAAAATATGTCACCATCAGTGTCTACTCTAAGTTAGGGGTGAGTAGGCCTTAAATCACTTTAGGTCTAGACCAATTTCTTTTTTATATACGAGAAGTAGTATAGTGAAATGTCTTACGAAAGTTTTAATAATTTAAGTGTATGGCGGAATTCAATGGAAATTAGAAATGTTATTTACACATCTTAATTAGACATCATTTATGGATTTGGATGGATGGAAATGGATTTTTTTACAAGCGAAAGGAAAAAGTGTAGTATCACAAAGGTCTTCGACACCCATGACATGAGCCAGAGGAACAGAATATTTTATAACGTTTTAGTATTTAAATTGTTAACAAAAACATGTACGTTTTTAATAAGTCAATATTTCTAAAAGTAAAATTGTTAAGACATATTATAATTTCTCATTTCCATTGAATTCGACTATTTCAAACAGATTTATCAAACACGTTAGTCGAAACACTCTATACGTGACATTTAAAAATAGATGTTTTTTTTATAATCCATACGAAGATATTATGGACCTCACCTTTAAGGTCACAGCACATCAGCCAGTGGAACACGGTGCACTCCTCGATCTTGCCGCCGGACGTCTGCGTGGACTTGGGCTTCATCACCCAACAACCCACTTTATTATGACCTCTGTCAAAATACAAAAGTTAGCATCTGACAATAGATGGCGCTATACTTAAAATGTAATTGTGTTTGTTGGATGCACCACCAGGGGCGCTTGAAACGGCTGGCGCACGCGCACTCGAGAGCGACAAAAGTTATTATAAATACAAAGTTTACATGAAAAAAGTTTGTTAGCAAGTTAACTCCCTTTTAAATGATGATCTGGATGAAATGTGGCACAGAGATACATTTCTGTCCTGAGTAACGCTTGGACTTGTTCAGTTTTTTTTTAAATGACGCACAAACGAAGTCGCACGCAGAAGCTCTAATCTAATTGTGTTAATCAAATACGACTCACTGCGACCGATAAAAATGTTACTGCAATTTATTTCTTACTAAGTAACAATGCATTTGATAACATATCTCTTATGACAAGAAGATAATAAAATATATCTATATATTAACGGATTTAAACGATATAATAGTCTTTTTTGTTTTATATTAATCTAATTTCAATTCACCTGACCATATCCTTCTGTGGCGGGTACCCGGGCACCTGCACGCTGATGCCACTGGTCATGTAGCAGTAGGGTTCAGCGTCGGTGACGTGGCCTTCGCGCGACAACTGAGCGGTGCGCCGTAGGATGACAAAGTCTCGAGGCGAGATGATGCCCCGGCCACCACCCGCCGTCACCTGGTATGATAAGTCCACGCCTGGACCCACCTCCTGTGCATGGAGAGATCAACTTTATTCGATTATATTTACGTAAGTCCATTTATTGTTGGTCTCGACTACACAGCACTTGTATCTTTCAGCCTATATGTAAAAAATTGGGACAAATATATGTAGAATTTAGTCGTAAGAATAATTTTTATATTTTATTTGAGGTAGTATTATTGATATGATTCTTGTGGACGGCATCGTGGAAGACATTGGGAAAGGTCTATGTCCAGCATTGGGCAGACAGGTGCTGATGACGATCATTGGTATTCATAGGTCTAATATGGCAACATTATGAATTAGGCGCCATATTGCATGTGGTTAAATTTTCAATAACAATCTCATTGTCTCAGATTCGATTCCTGCACTTTATAAGGAAATGCGTATTAAACTGTTATTGATAATTAGTTTAATAATTTATTATCAAAGGTAACGGATGATTTGCACAAGGTCAATGTATCAGGTGCTGGGTGAGTCACTAGGCCTTTTTTCCACCAAGCGACCAGTTGCGTGGATATTTGCGTAGTTGCGCCAGTGGAAATGTACAATCGCAACCGTTTGCGATGGTCCACATGCCTTATCCGCAAACTTTGCCATTTATCACAAATTAATAAGGTATAAAAACCGGGATAATAATAAAAAGCAATTAGTCGTTTTCTCTGACCACTGACCGACTTTTTCTCACAAACGTATTTAAAAAAAACCGCATCCTATTGGCTATTGTGCCCGCGTCGCCGACTCAATGCGTACTGAAGTACCTTTACATTCAAACAACTGTAGTTTGTATAGTAGAACACCGCGAACGACCGCGCTAGTAACGTCAGTGACGGACATTAAGTTTGCTAGCTCATAGTAACAGTGAGGTAAAAATATTAAAACATAGTCTTGTAAGAGTGTACCTTAATAAATTCAGTCTTCAATATAGTGGGGTTCCACTCTGGTAACTTGGCCATGTTGTTTTTGAACTCCTCGTACAGGAACTTCGCTGGACATTCCACTACACCCTGCAACAGCGTAATATACTAATGACCATGTCTAAGATTCGAATCCAATAAACATAGATTAGCTGCACTTTACACTAAAACACAAATCCCAATATATTAATGGAGAAACATTTCCTCAAGTATCTATTTCAATGCTTATTATACAATATCCAACTCACAGTGAACCTGTAGACTTTGCCTAGCTGGTCGACGTTGACGGACTCGACCACGTCCCCGTGGTGCGAGCCGCGCTTCTCCAGCCTCCAGGTCGGCATGTTGAGGATCCGCCACGCCGTCTGCAAGCTCTCTTCTGCTTGATGCTTGTATTCATCTATCTGTTGTCAAGAGGGAACGTCGTGGTATTATAATCAGGGACGCAACGGAAGTGTTATATCGAAGCCAAAGCGGAGACAGAAAGATGAAGGGCATGTTTAATAAAATAATATAATACACATTATTAATCTATACTGAATGCTCCGCTCTTAATGGACTTAGCGTGATGCTATATAGCCTTTTTCCGTAGGTTTCTATAGGCTTCCGATTTACCGAAAACGAGAGTTCAAAATCAATCGGTAGTTCCGTCCTTTTTTTATTAACTACACATATGCCTTGAACAAATTTCACCATGTATATTTTTACTAACTGACCCGGCGAACTCCGTGCCGCGTAACACTCAACACTCGTCTTAATGGTGTGATATTAAAGTTCAAATTTATTTTTAATTAACATTACGAATCGATTGTATTGGCGAATAGAAAAATGTTGTTTTTAGACTTTTTCCTTAAAAAAAACCATCTATGTATTTGAAGGGATATTCAAAAAAAAAATTAACGAAATCGCTTCAGCCGCTCTCGAGATTTGAGCTTAGCAACACATTCAGCGATTGATTTTTTTTTATAACAATATCAATGTCTATAAATTCAATTGTATGTTTTCGTTTATCTGCACGAGGTGGCGGTGCAGTACACGATAGCGCGGGCTGGATACGTAATACTGCAATGATGAATACTTTATTCAGACAATGGACTTGTGACACATTATTCATTGTCATTGCGAGATTTTCTTATTATCAGTCGTCTTAATATTTTACATTGTATCCGCATTTATAACAATAAACTAAGTTTTAACATCATTCTGTTTGAGTTCATTTGATGAAATCCATCGAAGGCGTGGATGGATTGTGTGAAAGATATGTGAAGTGTGTGAATTCTGATGACGGCTGACAGAGATGTATGGAGTATATACTGTGATGTTACTACGTAGGGTGATGGCAGATTGATGATGATTTAACGATGAACACAGGGACATCTAGCGGATGTAATTTACTATTTGTATAATATATGAGGCAGGTGCATTCAAAATTATCAGACGTAAGCGTTTTGAATATCCATCTATAAATGTTTAATAAATAAAAACAATTCAAATGTGATGAATTCTTTTAAATTTTATAAAAAACATATATATTTGAATTAAAATTATTTACACGATATTTTTTAAGATCTATTCATATTTTCAAACCTGATTAGAAACTGTATGCTTATCACATGACCGTTAGAATTAAAAGACATTTATGATAAAGACTTTAGTATCAATATATAGTATGTTATGAACAAAGACGTTCCTACAAAAATATGTACCAGGTACTGTTAACGGCTGTGTTTTGACACTTCTCAGTATATGTACTATAAAGCCTGGAAACATCATCAACTTGCCCTTCTCCCGCCGGAGCGTCGGCACAGTATGTACTCCATACATCTGTCAGCTCATGTCTGAACTCACACACTTCTTTCTCACAATCCATTAACACTTTCATTCCTCTACCTGTATAGTCACATTCAATAATGCATTATGTCCGCTCTATAATTGTCAATCTCTAATTATAATATACAATTTCCTTGTGCCCGTACTCACAGTTAACCAAACAGCGTTAAATTCTTCATTAACACTCTTGTTGAATAAACTCTTCATCCAATTAGTCAAAAAGAAGCCGCCCTTCATCAGATTATCCAACTTCTTCTCCATCTCCTCTTGGGTCTCCACATTTTCCAACTCACTTAAATTCTTTTTGAAATCTTCCTCTGTAATCTTAGTTGCTCTTTCTTTTAATACTGCCTCCATTTTTTAATATTTAAATTTATCAATATATATTTGCACTTTTAATGGAATAACAATGATTTTTTTTTTGCGAATGCTTTATACTAAACAGACACGTGCGTCCCCTACGAATGTGAGCCCGCTACTGACCATTGTCTCCGTTTTCAATCTAATATTTCGACTTGGCCAATAATTACGAAACAGAACAGATAATAATCTTATTAGATATGTACATTCGTTAACAGTTTTGTATCTATTTAATACATTAAGTTAATGTTGGTTTATAATTAAGATAAAATATTATTCACTGATGATACTTAATTTAATGTCACATAAGCATTATTATTCGCGACTGTACAATTTTTTTTTAAATCTACGTCAAATTGTTAACAAAGTAAGTAATGATTATCGATGTGAAGATATTGTTTATGGAGATAATTCGTTTTGGATAATGTTATATCAGAATTTGATGTAAAATTAATTTATCGTGCGGTACACGTGACTTCATTAATTTATAACAATGCCAATTAATTAATAAAAGTAAAAAAAAGTCTAAGCGTCTATTGCTTATTGGTTAACGGTACGGATTTCCGATGTGGCAGTCGAGACTTCGAATTCCGTCATTTGACTATTCTAGATCATATCCTAGCACAATACTATAGCTTTGTTAGTGGTAGAATAAAAACAAAGATTCTTGGACGTCTCATTTGTTAGATCTTCTTGTAAAAAGGCCGGATTTAAGGAAGTTGGGCCTTCAAGAGTAGAGTGAATAGGCACTTACTAAACCGCTTACCATCATTACTGGGCAGGATTGGATTGTGGTCAAGCATTAGTCTACTTTTAATAAAAAAAAAAGTTGACCAAAAAGTATTAATGTTTAAAATTGGATATAAACATTTCGATTAACCATTGCATATGGGAATTAAAAGAGGTGAACTCAATTATGACGTCAGGAAGATTATTTAAAGAATGTTTTTTTATAAGAGAAAGGAGCAATCGAGCGGCGGGATCACAAGGTGATCATCGACGCCCAGACATCCGCAATACCAGAGGAACCCAAGAGTTACGGGCCTTTTAAATCTCACTCATATAAGCCGGCTCCGAGACGTTTGGTGTCTTACTGTCTTTAAATATTTTTTTTATTTTTTTTTTATTTATTTTTTTTTATTAAGAGATGTGTGTAAACGAGGCAGGATTACAAGGTGATCATCGACGCCCAGACATCCGCAATACCAGAGGAACCACAGCCACGTTGGCTCTCAGAAAGAGGTACGCTTAAAGGGCCCTAAGTCGTACTGTTATGGAAATATTGTTGGGGAGTTAGTTCATTATGTCTAGTTTTATCCCTTACTGTGTGCCCGCAAATTTCATTTGTTCCTGGTAACATTCGATTCTGATGGACCGTTTGCAACGGGGAGTTGACTGGAAGATAATTGAAGTATCCGGGAATATTATAGACTGCATCTTTGACACTGTCTAATCTAATCTTTATCACTAACGAAATAGAGTACAAAATTCTTCATATTGTCTTTAAAAAAATGAACAATGATATTATGCAGGTGTTGGGTAGTGGAAGTTACGACGCACGTGGCGAGGTATTACGGGGGCGTTGAAGGCTCTATTACATTGATTACTAATTCTTTAAGTATCAGTTACGTCTCATTGCCATCTGGTATATACTAGTCGCGCGCCCTGACATTTACTTATCATATAAGAACTTAACTTACTTATATTCTATTCGACTAGTTATACCCCTTAACATGGTCTGTGTGAAATTTAAAAAAAAATGACTGAGTAGCCTATGATTTATTCTAGACAGTAATCTATCTCGGTGTCAAATTTAATCTAGATTAATTTAGTATTGGTACCTACTAACAAATATCAATCTAAACTTTTGGTTTTAAGGAATAAAATTAAATGTAATTTTTTTCTAAGTACCGTATGGAAATGTTTATGAATGGGCTTGTATTAAAGAAACATCTATTTTTAGTACAGAAAGATCGTGTTGAGAATATAGTTATTATGTAGAGATAACGGTACCTACTGAATATTGTTTAAATTTATAATAATTATAGTTCAGTGATTATCAAAATTATTTCATTTACCGTCCCCTTTGAAAATCAAATCTTTTTCAACGCCACCCATTTTTTATACACCCCTATAACTTAATAACAAAAACTTCATTACTTTATATTTAGTTTATAATTTAGAACTGGTTCAAATAAAAACCGTCGCCTTAACCCGCGTTTTTATTATTTGTAATATTTTATATTTATAATATATGGAAATAGTAAACGATGTTTACGTAAGTGAACGTTATTGTGTAGTAGGTGGGTTTTAATGTTAGTGAAATTTAAAATACTGTACAAAGTAAATGAAATTACAAATTATACATCGCCAGCCTAACCCACAACAACGCCATGGGACGTTAACGCCGACTTTGAGAAAGGCTATTTTAGTTTGAATTAATTCTTGAAAAAAAAAAATAAGGCAATATGTTCTCAGAATGTATATTATGCTGGCGGTCCTTAATCTCATTAAATATGTCTTAGAATATAATGAGATATGATGCCTATCTAATATACTCCTGACAACTGGTATACATTGAAAGGTTTTTTTAATGCCTACTTAGTGTTTCAACCTTCATTAACAGACGTCAGATGTCGCAAGGTGATAGCTTCTTAACATTTATTTAATCTTGATGATTTTATCCGTACAACTTAACCGGCCAGGTGGGGAACGTAATTATAATGCAATACAAGCGTTACACAGCGGACTGCTCGTTTCGTCTATCATAGACAATATCTTGAGTAATTCAAAGGTCATTAGAGCAAAAATGAACAATTGAAAATCGAATTAATTTATTAAAACTTTCGTGGTTTTTAATATTTCATTATACTAATTGGACAGCGACGTGCTGGATCGGGTTATTAAGAACCCCAAAAATTGTAAACAATATTTAAAATCGGTGCTAATGAAGGCAGGGACCAGCGGTTAAGCATTAACTCTGAGTGTTTTTATCCTACATCCAGAGATGCTAAACACACTCTTTCCATTTTGTCACATCATTATCCGATTATTCCTGTCTTGTCATATCTGTTGTTTTATTTTGTAGGCATACTTTTGACAACTGACAAACCTGACATCGATTACATCGTCACCCACAGGATCAGGTTACTTTGTTACGCTATACTATGTTGTCAAATTGGTAAAATAACTACGTTGTTCGATTTGACAGAACAGACGACAATGGTTCAACGTTCTGACGTAATATATTTGGATTATTTTCCTTAGGATATATGAAACATGTTTTTTTGATATTTCACGCACAATTAAACAGTGTTCCCCGGCTAATGGTTGAATAACAACAATTACGACGTAACCAAGGACATTATTGTAATAACCGTATAAAAAACTTCATTTAACTATTGTATTATACAGTTAACGTTTGCACCGTATTGTCATATTTGATATTTAAACAATTAAATAGTCATTGGCGAATATATATACGTCCCCACTGAGTAGGTCAGGTCCCTATTATTAGTATTATTATCTTCCTATGGCCTACCAGCTACACCTCGTTTAAAAAGAAACTGACGTCGTGCAGAAACGTCTGTACAGAGTTGATGAATCATTTTAATAATATTTCGACTTTACATAATGTTTAATTCGAATATTATTAACTAAATTACATAATTTTGATTTATTTATTTAAGTTTGTCAACATAATATTTTCAACCATTTTTACACAGGTATCGACACTTAACTATATAACTATGAATATAATTTTCTTCTTGGTAAACAGAGCATTCACAGATAATAAAAAAAAAAAAAACAAAACTGTAAACAGCCAAAAGAAAAAAAAAACATTAACCTATTACCTAATTAATTAATTTTATTCTTTCACTGATTTATAACTACTGACATTGTTTCAAAATACCGATTGTATTTGACTTTAGAATTTTGACAATTTGAATGTATATACATGACGTACGTATTACCAATAAAATGTTATTTTTCTTTGTATTATTTATAACCGAGGACCGGTCGTCGTGGCGATCTGTGGGGGAGACCTACGCCCAGCAGTGGGAGACATGTGGCTGATATGACGATGATGATGATTGGTAAACATAGAGAATTATTTAAATCTACAATATGTAAAGTTTTAGGACAATGAGAAAGGTCGAAGTTATTATTTCTTATTAATACGAACTTGATCGCGCTAATGGTATAGACAGGCATGTAACAGTACAGTTTTAATCGTTATCGGAATCAGAAGCGAAATACGAAATGGAGATAAAAGAATAAAGCGCAGACCTAATAATATATCGTAGTTTGTTTGAACCGAATTTTATTAATAAATCACAATAAACGTATTTCGTAAAACATTATCTCCATTTAAGGTATTACGTACCAATTAAATTTACAGGAATCGAAAGTACTAAATCAATCGGAAGTTACGTCTTTCCGGAATCGGAATCCTATCTAACATCACTAGTCAAAGGAGTGGGATTCGGCTTTCCGTGGCTAATCCACGTGCGGTCGTTCGGCTGATTGAACCTAATTGTCGGTCAATTGACCTCAATATTCATATGATGGCGAATCGATTGATCATATACGCCTAGTTTATATTTACGAAGGTCATTTGTAATACTATATGTAAAATTAGGACTCTACCCGGAGTACCAAAAAAATCAATCAGTACCCGACTGATTTTTACTATTGTCCTGTTATTTGCGCAATACAGCTACCTGATTGGTTGTTTGTTAAAATGGGGCGGAGTCTATCTCCGTGCGAGGGATAAGGCAATTATTCTATAAGTGAACACAGCGAAGTGATCTGATTGTACAATGACATCATAAATTTACACATGTGATCTAGAGGTATAGGCAGAGATAAGCACACCTCATTCGTTTCATAGACATTCATATATTCGTTTCACTTTCGAATCCTCTTAACACTGTCCTTGTGAAGTCACTTATCGACTTAAGTCGATTATAATCCAACTTCCTTACATCTCAGAAGGTCACAATGTAAAGCAAAATAAATATAAAATTATGTAAATGTATACAAATGTCGAATGCGTAACATACAACATTGTACATCGTCTTACGTGATAATCTTAATCTTGTAATTAAGAGATAAATGCGTCGATAACGTGTACCGTGTATGCTAATTTATTGCTATATACTAAAGAAATATGTATTCGTATATTTTTAGTGTATTTTATTACGAATTTTTAGTCGGCAAATTACAAAATTTTTCCCCCCTTATAAACTAGATGGCGCTATTATCAATTTAAAAACGTCACATTTTTTCAAACCTAAGTTAAAGTTTAACACGTGTTTCGATCTAATATATTCTACAATTGGTTTTTACCAATTTTCAAGTTTGTCTATATATTAAAAAAAGTATATATATAGGAGAAATCAAATTTTTTAGCATAAAATATTGTTAATATACGTAGGTTTTATTAACGTACTTTTAAGCCTAAATGTAACCCAAAAATCCTATTGATTACATATATAATTGGAATTTCGGAATGACGCAGATATGGCGGGCGTAGGTGACACTGCGCAGCTCACTTGAAACTGAGCCGTTAAAAAAACAGACGGGAATAACACTAATAGTTTTAACTCACCAACTCCTGTGTCAAGATGACCTGCTCCCCGGGCAATCGCGGTCTAGGACTGGCTTCAGGAGTCTCGACCGGTGAGAACCAGTTCACGGTGGACTCTCCGTACGTGGACTGCGACACGGCCGGCCTCACCGGGTGCAGCAGTGGCGTCCGCTCTGACGCTGCCACTCGATGACCTGGTGAAAAATGCTTGACTAACACTTAGCTACTCCTAATATAAGATAGAGGCTTGAAGAGTCAATAAAAAATAATAAAAAAGTGTATTCAAATAGTGCTTACTGCTGGCGCCCATTTCCAGCGGCAGTACCCTGAAGTCCAGGAACCAGGCCTCGCCCCACGCCAGCGTGAACGACGTCAGGATAAGGAAGACTTGGTACACCGGCTGAGAGGCGTTCGGCCACTGCCGATGTTTTTAAAAGTTAATTAAACTTACAATTTTCTTACTGAATAAGACCAAGACCAAGAACAGTAAGATCTACAATAGACTGCACACTTTATATGTACTAAAAGCTATTTTTAAACAGTAATAAAAAAAACATGAATTAAGTTAGAATTTCAATTAATAAGCGATCAATAAAAGATATTAAAATCATGAAGTTCGCGAGACAAATTGTTACTAATAGCAATTGTATCTTTTAGTATTTATATGGTTGGGGACCAGGAGTGTGGGGCGTCCTCCCAGCAGGGGGACCGACGACTTGGTGCGGACGGCGGGAAGTCGTTGAATGGGGAAAGCGGAGGACCGCATACTAGGAAAGGCCTATATCCAACAGTGGGCAGACAAGGGCTGA
>JAODUI010000011.1:4932714-4943869 GCA_027563995.1 Papilio gigon | reverse complement strand
ACCGCGCGTAACGGTCGTTGCCAGCTGCGAGAGCAGCTGCGAACAGAAGCGTGAAACATTTTGCGACCAACTTCACACTTCGCACTTAAAGGTATGGACAGAGTTTGAAGATAAGTCATAACGTTTGTAACTTATGAGGTTATAGTGAATTATCGATTTTCCACACGGAGTTTTTGATTTTGTTAAAATTCAAATGTTAATTTTGTAATAATAAAAATGGGAATGTTATGGAACTCAATCACGTACAATGCCGAAGGAAGTATTTAGTAAGAATATAGTGAATTAAAGATTTATTTCTGGTGTTAATGGTCATTAAGACGTTTGACATAACCTCTCTGTTTATATATTAATGTTGTAGTATTATTCAAAAGTAATTTTAAATGAAATTAAAAAAATGAAATTTAAGTGGTAATTCGTTTCACCCAAAATTAAGTTGTTTTATTTATTTTTTTCTTAAATAAAAACAAAAGTTTTATACCAAATGTTGGTGATATATTCCCGCGCACCGGTCGTTATAAACCCGCATTATATAACATCGGCGAAATAAATTTATGAAAAAATTGATTACGACCTTGACTGTATTGTTTTTATACTTTTTTTTTATCTTATTGCAATTTTCAACAAAGAAACCTTCGCACAGTTTGTTCTGTGACAATTCTGATGATAATTTCAAAACGTAACTTAACAAACCTGCCGAGCACAAGAAAAGTAATGAACACAGAAATACGGTTTAAGCCCCCCAGCTACCTAAGCTCCTTATGAAAATAACAAATGACAGCTGTACACGTGAGGTTCCAGTACTGACAACAATGAAACCGAAGAGCAAAGCTAAATCACGATCCGCGCGTGCTAACATAACGTTCCCAGTTGGCAGGGTTCATAAGATATTGAAATCTGGGAATTACGCGCAAAGAATCGGGAGCGCGGCACCCATATATCTCGCTGCTGCAGTCGAATACTTGGCTGCGGAGATCCTGGAACTCGCCGCTGAAGCTGCTAAGCAGAACAAGAAGTCAAGAGTCATCCCGAGGCACATCCTCTTCGCAATACGAAACGATGACGAGTTAAATCAAATGCTGAGTGGAGTGACCGTGTCACAGGGTGGTGTAATACCCGCGATACACCCACATCTACTGCCCAAGAAGACGATGAAGAACATGTCGCAAGAGAAATGATTGCTGCTCTGTGAAAGTTTGCCTGTTTATTTAATTAATTTATTTGACTAATGTAATTTGAAATACAACAACGCCTTGATGGGTTGCTTTTAAAATGTTTTAGAAATGTATGGAATTTTTTATAATAAATGTTTAGTTAATAAATAATATAAGAAAAAAAATATTTTATTATAATATATATAAAATGACTACAGTGAAACATTCGCTGAACATCATTGGTAGTGATTTCCATGCCTTCGAAGTCAATGACTTTAGTTTGTCATTGACTTCGTCGATGATGTCAGTGGCTCCATCTTTTATATATAATCTACATTACTTTGGAAGAATTTGTAACATTCTATTGAAACATGATATATTGCAGACGATGATGTCAGTGGCTCCATCTTTTATATATAATCTACATTTCTTTGGAAGAATTTGTAACATTCTATTGAAACATGATATATTGCAGCCCTGAAAAGGGCTTTGTCAATCAAACCATTACCTAAAATACTTTAATATTAAAAACAAAACTTGGTATACGCGCGATTCAAGCCCGCTCCCCGCGCACTCTTCTCGCAAGCTGAATATCCTTCGGCATTATGGTGACTCTTTTAGCGTGGATAGCACAAAGGTTCGTATCTTCAAAGAGACCAACCAGATAAGCTTCACTCGCTTCTTGCAGCGCCATTACTGCCGAACTCTGAAACCTCAAATCAGTCTTGAAATCCTGAGCTATTTCTCTAACAAGACGTTGAAACGGTAATTTCCTTATTAGCAACTCTGTGCTCTTCTGATAACGTCTTATTTCCCTCAACGCGACCGTACCAGGTCTGTATCTATGAGGTTTTTTGACTCCGCCTGTCGCTGGAGCGCTTTTTCTAGCCGCTTTCGTTGCTAGTTGTTTTCTTGGCGCCTTCCCGCCGGTGGATTTGCGAGCTGTCTGCTTGGTGCGCGCCATTTTTTACGTCAAACGTTGCAAAGATTAATCGGATATGTTAATGATTTGAGATTTGAATTTATATAGTATAGTAAGCATAAACCAGTAAGAGGTCTTTTACGATAAATACAAAATATACTTCTGTAATGTCACTTTGGAAATAATTTAAAAATAGTATTACAAAGAGAACCGTAATATGTGAACAGAAAACAACATCCAAGTTTAAATTCCAGCCCAGTATATAATTGAATCTAATGGAAATTAGAAATTATAATAAGCCTATCTAAATAATTTTACATTAATAACACTGTAATCAGACATAGGTATTAAAAACCGACATGTTTGTACTATTATATTCCAATAATCATAGACAATAAATTGGATAAGGATAATAAAAAAACTCTTATTTCCATCGAATTTAACTGCAGCATGGATATTAAGTTTTAATCTATTTATTTATTTATTAAAACAAGCCAACAGAGTTCGATTTATACACTGTTGTATATTTACAATTTTATACAACTTGTTTCTGATCGAGTTCAGTCCGTCACTAAATATATCGACGTCAATACTGTTACAGAAGTTGTAATAATTAAGTAATTTAATAATAAGTACTTAAACTCATAATTAAGTATTTTCTGCAGCACCCAGAGTTGTTCATTGTACACTAAGAAAGTTTTCTTATGTCTCGATAAATGATTGACGTTTCAAACCTCAATAGAAACCAAGATAATTTGCGGTTCTCAAAAGAACCTTGTCGTTGTTCTTCATTTTAAATATATAACATTATTTAATTTATTAAATCAGCCTCCAAAACCGTACAAAGTCCTGCCCTGCCGCTTCAGAGCGTACACGACGTCCATTGCTGTCACAGTTTTCCTCTTCGCGTGTTCAGTATACGTCACCGCGTCACGAATTACATTTTCAAGAAACACTTTCAAAACACCACGCGTTTCTTCGTAAATCAAACCGGAAATTCTCTTTACTCCGCCGCGTCTTGCCAATCTTCTTATCGCAGGTTTCGTGATACCTTGAATATTATCTCGTAGCACTTTCCGATGACGTTTCGCGCCTCCCTTCCCGAGACCTTTGCCGCCTTTGCCTCGACCTGTCATTTTTTGGCGCGCACGATTGACTGACGTATAGTGACGTGAATAATTACGTTCCGGTTACTTTTATAGTGACAGATATCGATAATTGTGGGTAAATAGTGATTGGAGTGAATTTTATTTTAAACTACCTTTAAATTAATAAGAATTATTTGAGATGATGTTTATAACCCTTTGTTACTTAGTATAAAGAAGTAAAATGGATTTGCTTTAAAATTTAAATATATGTTTTAGTAAAAGGTTTTTTTTTTGCATTCATAAAACCTAATATTAATAAACAGTAAATGAGAGACAGTATTAAATAATAAAATTTGTAATTTACGACGATAATGAGACATTTAATTTGTCTACGTATATTTAAAACAATTAGATAAGTGAAATTAAAAAAAATAATTGACGCCATACATTTTTTCAGTTATTAAATATGAAGATATAAAAAGGTAATTTGATTTAGATACGTTTTATTACCCCCTATAACTATAACACCGTCAAGTGGAATATAACCTAAAATTACGACAAAAAAAAATATACTTTTGAACAAATATTTTTTGTAACTCCAAAATGGCGCCTGTCAAAAAACCGAAGAATTTATTAAAATCAATGGAGCAACCGATCAAGAAACCGATAATAAAAACTAAAATTAAAAAAAAGAATTATCACAGTTTCTCAATTTACATTTATAAGCTATTGAGAAGTATATTGAATGAAAACTTCGGTATATCGAAGAAATCAATGCTGATTATGAATAACTTCGTGAACGACATGCTCGAGAAGATAGCCGAGGAGGCCGGGAGACTGGTGGTGCACTCGAAGAAGAGCACTCTGGGCAGTGCGGAAGTGCGGACGGCGATCAAACTTCTGGTGCCCGGGGAATTGGCAAAGCACGCGCTGGTCGCTGGGTCTAAAGCAATTACATCGTACAATGATAGTAAACATTCTGATTGATTCAAATAATCTAGATGTTAATTCATTTATGATCCTTATTTATTTAATTATCTAAATTTGTATTTTTTTGTATAATTAAATTGACATAACCTTGTTATTTATTTAATTAATCCTACAAAATATAATAAAAAAAAATCTAATCTAGGCCATTTTAATTTCGTATTCATTCTTCGTTTACATTATGCTTATAAAACTAAATAATCAAAATAGAAAACCTTATTATACTCTTATGACAGAAATGTGAAACGATTTTTTTTAAATTACGATTTCCTTAAAATTAAAAAAATCCATATACGATGTAAAATGAGTCGTTAATTATTTGTGTATGTGATTATGACAAAAAATGAATAAATCCAAAACTACCTCGCTTTAAAGTACGTTTTCAAATATTTAACGTTTTATTACACCCATTAGTTACAACGTCGTCATCGCAAGTATAAATAACGCGTTACTATTAAAGTGACAGAATTGACGGTTTCAAAAAAACAAGATGGCGCCCGTTAAAAAACCGAAGAACGTATTAAAAACAATGGACAAATCTATCGAGAAGCCGATATTGAAAACTAAAAACAAAACAACGAAGAAGAACAGTCGTAATTTCGCGAGTTACATCTACAAAGTGTTGAAATCTGTGGTCGAGGACCGGAATATCGGTATATCGAAGACGTCTATGCTAATTATGAATAATTTCGTCAACGATATGATAGAGAAGATAGCTGAAGAAGCTGGTAGGCTGGTCCTCCACTCCAAGAGAAGTACACTAAGTGGTGGAGAAATACGAACCGCTATAAAACTGCTGATACCTGGGGAATTAGCGAATCACGCCATGATTGAGGGTACTAAAGCGGTTAAAGCGTATCATGACAGCAAGGAGACGTCGGACGACATCGATTAAATCCCCTTCCAAATAGACATTGAAATATGATATCTACATGACTTTTAGTGTTTACTGTATTAATTATGACTATAAGATATTGTAAGATAAATATTCAAATAAATTAATATTGAAAAGAAAAAAAAAACTAAATGTTTTATTTAAGTGAAACTTCGATGGGTTTAAAAAAGGAAGCATCGGAATTTATAACCTAACCTATAAATGGAAAATTTCATACAAGTTTAACGTCTAATCAAGCGTCGATTTTTTAAATGTCATTTTGTATTGTAAACAATTGTAAATGACAACACTGGAGTATTTTTGCCATAAGAAAATCGCATACAGTAATATGGGGTCATCGACTTTTTTTTTCTTTTGTACTCCGGATTGAGCATATGTTATCTGTGCGTTCAAATTAAATGGTAAATGAAACGTAAATTGATTTAATTATTAAACCTTTTTATTGTACGAAAAACTTATTTTATTTAAACAATATATAAAAAAATAACTTAATCTAATATCATTTCTCTCCTTTTATTTCTAAAAGTGAACATCTACATTATTCTTAATTTGAACATTACTCTCCATTTAAACAGATAGTAAAAAGAAATGGTAGTTAGTAGCCTATTTGTTATTCCAGAACAATCTATCTCTGAGCACTAATTTCATCCAGATCAGTTTAGCCGTTTAGTTACCTGCACCCGTCCACTCATCTACACATTTAAAACGTGAGTATAATAGAAGACAAATTCAATAAATTTTAAAATAAAGGAGAAGTAATCTAGTCAGAGATTATTGGTTTTCTTTTGTATGGATATTACATACATATGGATTTTCCTAAATGTATTATGTATTTAAATATTCAGCGTAAGATTCAATGTACTCATACAATCACAACTTGCTTTACCGTACAAACATGTCAGTAGACCAATAGGCCGGGATAGTAGACCAATAGGCTAGGTCAGTAGACTAGTAGACCACCAGGTCGAGTCGGTATCAGTAGGTCGCCAGTAGACCGAGTCGATGTCAGTAGACCAGTAAACCGATATGCGATTAGTAGACCAGTAGACCGAGTCATGCCAGTAGCCCAGTAGAGCGGGCCAGTGTCAGTAGACGCCGATGTTGCTGAGTATGTGCGTGAGTATCATCTGGTGCACGTCGCGGAAGACGGTGCGCACGTTGTGCGTGTCGGTGGCGGTGGTGAAGTGGAAGTAGCACTCGCGCGCGCGGCTCGCCTCCAGCACCACGAACCTCTCCGCCGACGCTATGATGTGACGACGCTCTCTCTTCTTTGTTGTTAGATTCTAGAAAGAAATATATAATTGGAAGTCTAAAATGAGCCAGCTGGAAACCAGTGACGTTGCTGGCCGACCCTGGGTACGTTGAGCTTCCTTTGCCACTAATTTGATTTTATTTGTTTTGTTTGTTATGTGTTTTGTATTTGTAGGTCAATAAATGTGTTATTTTTTTTACTTTTTGTTCCTAATTGTCTAACAAATACTGCTGAAATCAATTTCTTGTGATAGTTCCGTATATATTTAAGTATATAACTTTAAACTTTCACGGTTTTTACTAATATAATGTTGCATGCGCCATGGTCACGAGTTGACAGACAACTGTGCCGAAATATCGGGAGCTCACACGGGATAATCGTGGTAAGAATTCGGTTAAAACAAGTATTAGCTCGACCTTCTAAAGTAAGATTATTCAAATACTTATATACTACGTATAAATATAGGTGGTTGGAAATCGAAGTATCTTTTCGCCTGCTGAGCTGAGAAACCTGATTCTAATTAAAAAAAAAACTAACCACAAAAAGGCTTCTAATAAAAAGCTTTGTTCTGGTGTACTCGTCTCCGGAGGCTTCGAAGTGGTTGTACTTGGGGAAGTAGGGCGCTATACTCCTGCCTTGTTTGATCTTAGTCTCCAACAGATCCTGTTTGTTCAGGAACACGATGATACCAGCTTCTAAAAGAAATCTGAAGAACGGATGAACGATAGAGCGGATTTCGTTAATTACTTAAGTATTTTTTTTTTAGTTATAGTAGAATGGAAGTCACGGTCGGGGACCAGAAGCGTTGGGATGTGTTGTAGGTGGATCGACTTAGTGCGGTCGGAAGTCGTTGGATGCGGAAGGAGGACCGCATACTGTGGAAGGCATTGAAAGGTTTAATCGGCGACAGGGTATTATTAATTGAAGACATTTGTCTGCCCACTGCTGGACTTTTGTCCAGGATCTATCTCTTGATGATGATGATACTAAGACGAAGTAATAACCTGCTTTGCCAGACGTCATCAAAGAGTATGAGCGCTTCTTTCAACCGGTTCTGTGAGTTGTCTTCTCGCAATGTCTGGTCGAAGTCGCTGCACGCCACCACGAACCATATCGCATGTATACCTTCGAATACCTACGGATTGTATGAAGATATGAACGCGCAGAAATAGAAAGTAACTGTTGCTGTTTTAAATACGTCATTACATTTTAGTAACAACGCTATCTTTCGTCAGACGAATGCACTTTTATAATTTTAACTTACCTGTATCCATTTCTTTCTCTCTCCCCGTTGTCCGCCGACGTCGAACATCCAAAAATCTTGTGTACCACCGTGCATCGATTTCGGAACCTTGATTTAAAAAGCAAATGATAATTCAAATAAGCACGTCAAAGAATTTAGAATAAAAATGTTGTGCGCCGTGTTCAATCTAGACAGGAATAGATGACGCTGTTTACAATTACCTTTACCTTAACTTTGAATTCAATCTTCTGTATGCCGGTGGTCTTCCGTCGGCAGCGCAGTATGTCCGCGTCCGAGGGCACGTAGTCCTCCTTGCCGATCAGATCTATTCTGTCTAAGAAACTGGAAAATTATCAATAGATAACATGGCTATTGGTATAATAAACACGATTTTTTTTTAATTCCTCGCGGGCGACAGATCGTAGTTAATATATCTATAGTTTGAACAATCTAAAAGAAACTTACTATTCAGCGCTATCAATCAATTGATATTCATTGGCTCTTCTAAAGCATTCCCGGACGCCGGCGTCCTGCCAGAGATCGCGCACGTTGTCAAAATACTCCTGAAAATTCAAATAACCGTTAGTTTCCACTGCCTCGTTTGCTTAAAAACTTATTTCACTTAAATTTACACACGTTCAGTTCTAACTGAACATTTGAAAATTGAGAAGTACTCAGTTGTAAATCAAATTTTGTAAGTATATTAACTGTATAGTTCGATTGTTCAGTCAAACTGAACGTAGCTGATTCAATCCCTTATTGATTTCATCTGTAAAAACACTTAGATAAATTAAGTTGAGTTCTGTTTAGACAGATTTATCTATTAAATTGTGTAGTTTCGATAAAAAATTACTGCCTTATAAAAAAATTAAGTTTGGTTTATTTTAAATAGATTTTTTATACATACAACCTTTGTACTAGGGATGTTACGGAAGGCAGATTCCAACTTCCGTTACACCCCTGCATTGCACTTACCTCAGTGTACTCCTGAGGCCCTATAGGACCGACCTTCAGCAGATACTGCTGCGCGCGCACATGCTTTGGATTTTGTAGGCCTATGCTAAGTACTGGCATGTTATGTATTATTTCATAAATAGCTTCGTGTGTGTTGAACCTTATGTGTGGGATCATTGCTGTTCGTTCACTAAGAATATTAAAAACAAAATTAAAGAAAAAAACAGCTGAAGTTCTGATATACGAAAAGTCTATGGCGCAGCCGTTAGGATGTTGAGAAAGGAAAGATGTAGATGTTTATTTACAACATTTGACACTTTTAATGACATTACAATGTCATCACTTGCCGCCGGCTTCATGACATCTTTCCTATTTTTAGTTCAACAGTGTCATTGACAGTTAAGTTCCGGGAGATACCAACCTGTGATTGAATCCTTTTACATGAAGAATCTTCATTTGTTTAATGATAGTGGTCTTTCCACTCTCCCCAGTGCCTAATAATAGGAGTTTGATAGCCTGCAACATTCATGTCATGTCACTTTTAATTTTTGCCCGATCAACGGGAGGGTAATATTTACGGTATGTAAAACGAAGACCCTTCGCGGTGTACTATTTACAGAAAAATATATCTTGTTCCTTGTAACGAAAAAAACTCCGCCCCTTCATACAATAACCAATGAGGTTGCAGTGTTTCGCGCTAATGACGGGTTTATAGTAAAAGGCATTAATTTTGTACCAGTGACTGATTTCATTTCGTACAAATACAGATACAAAGGTCGTATCCTATTGGTTATTGTTTCCGCGTTGTCTCCGTGCATACGAAAAGTTCAAACGACTTACTTTAAGGTGAAACACCGCGAAGAGCCCTGACTGTATTTTCATGTTAGTTCCATTGCGAACAAAGATGTGGATGGTTACAAAGGTAGAGGATGACCAAAGTTGTCTGTATTGAGGATACGTAAGTAGTGTGTGAGTTCAAATATGACAGCTGATAGAGGTGTATGGAGTACACTGTGACGTCACTATTAGTGTAAAGGACAGCTTGGTGATGATGTACTTCTATTGGGATTACGTATAACCTAAGTAGTTTAAAAGATTTTGCCGATTCCATGAAATTACTTAGGTATCGTCGGGTACTGATATCTTCAAGGTGTCTTCTTTCATCTATTAATAATCGCATAATTAGAGGCGGAAGTGTTTGTAGCGATTGCATCGAGGCGCTCGACGCGACGTGTCGCTGCATGACGCATCATTATCATAAAGCGGCATTTGTTTAATATCAGATCGCTTCGATAATCATTCGATCGACGAAGCGCTTGATATCGCTACCATCGCTTTATGCGCCGATGCCGACGATGATAAAATATTTTAAAATCAAATCAAAACAATAGATTGTATACGAATTCTAGAAATTATTTCCTACTCAATTCAAGGTAGTTTCCACAAAATTTTTAAATAACGCCTTTTTTATACGTGGGCAAACGAAAGACCGATGATCTGGTCAAGTTCGCGGGAGCATCCTGGATGAGGGCGGCCGAGGACCGATCGTCGTGGCGATCTTTGGGGGAGACCTTCGCTCGGCAGTTGGCGACATGTGGCTGATATGATGATGAAACGAACGACCAGATCACAAGGTGATCATCGAGGTCTAGAAATTCCCAATGTCTTTGGTCATTGAGATGTAAACTAACTTCTTAAGAGACCCTAAGTCGTACTGATTTGGAAATACCGCTAACTACAGATCGTTCCACAATGCGGCTTCTAACGTATTGTCTTATTAACACGTTCGCTGCCAAACGAGGTCTACAACTTCCATGTGGTACGGCAAGGTAAAATGTGAGCATAACTTTGTTACGGGAGGTGGGGTTTAATTGACCGCGTGTAGCACTAAGATCTAGTCAAGGTGCGGGTCGATAACATCTCGTACTGCAGGGACGGAAAGTACGCAAAAATTGATGCCGCAGCGAACGTGTTAATCCACACTTATAATTAGAAATTACGACATGATTGTAAAGTGTCACTCATAGTCCGGTCCTTGCTGTAATTGACCACTTATCTAATACAAAGTACCGCCCTTAGTATCTCTGAGTAAACATAATTGATATAACATGAATAGAAAATGCCGCACGCATACACAAATGGTCACTAACGAACTGGGCTTAGTGTGTATTTGGTATTGGAAATCTGCCGGACTGTTTTAGAGAAATAAATTTTTATATTAAAGATTTTGATAAATGAAAATATTGCCGCGTACTGCGGAGGCCGTGTCATGTAGCGGGCAGCCAGAGGCTGATGATGATGATGAAATGAAAAAAAAACAATTATGAAAATAAACTAACCTCATTGTATGTCTTTATCCATTCTTTAATCTCTCTGTCTATCTGCTTTGAGTGA
This sequence comes from Papilio gigon, assembly GCA_027563995.1. Lineage (NCBI taxonomy): Eukaryota > Metazoa > Arthropoda > Insecta > Lepidoptera > Papilionidae > Papilio > Papilio gigon. The sequence continues at coordinate 4,932,983 of JAODUI010000011.1, read as the reverse complement.
TCGACTCCTTCGTCATATGATTTTATACATGGCAGGAGACGCATAACTGAACAATTGATCTATTGTTGTTTTTACAACAGTTACCACAGTCAACAATCTTAAACAAACATATAATTGTTTTGTTAGTATAGATAAAAGTTGTAGAAATTTGAATGGATGAATATTTATAATGTATTTGCAAAATAACTACACTGATTAAACTATTAAAACTTTCGTGAGACATTTCACTATACTACTTATAAAACGGCTTAACTCACGTGCAACTCGGT
>JAODUI010000011.1:4890306-4905628 GCA_027563995.1 Papilio gigon | reverse complement strand
ATTCGTGAACCCATTTCATAATTACGTCTGTCAAATAATTAGAAAATCAATCTTAGTTTAAATCATGTTTCTGATATAGTACCTCTTTCTCAAAGACAACGCATCTGTGACTCTTCTGGTATTGTAGATGGGCGTCGACAACCTCGACACCTGTATGATCTCGCTCGTTTGCCTCCCTTCCCTATAAAAAAAGATCTCAGCGGGCTCAAACCTAGGTGATGCCGACACTAGTTGAACACGTCACTATTGGACGTTTTTTATTTAGTTTATGTTGAACATCTTTTGAAAGAGCGATCGGCTATTAATTCAGTTTTTTTTTATTCATCCTATCCATCCATTTAAACCTTCGCATTTATATTTGTAAAATCATAATGCAAAGTATGCGTTCATGTATGACCTTTTAGTTCAATGTTAATGGTTCAAAGATATTATGATAATTTGTGACATTAATTTAATATATAATTTGCAATCTTCCCCCATAAATACTCTCTAACAGCACATTTCGCGCGTCATAAAAGAGGGTGCTAGCTGAATACAACATAAATTGGAAATGTAACGGAAAAAGAGATTAGATTCAGTGAATGGTATAACTTCTAATAATTACTTCACAACACATCGTAGCTAAATAGTTAAGAAAATGGAGGAAAGTTACATAAAAAAAAATTATGACGGCACAGCAATATTCATCGTGACGTCATTTTGAGTCCTACACAACATAGATACCAACTAGATCTATAAAGAATCTTTAAGCCTGATCGACTCGAATTGTGGTCTTCTTATTTCGGCGAATTCAAATAGCCGCTAGTTTGTTTCTCAACTTACACTATAAGAGTAGATAACGTATGTATTATACTTTTTAATCAGTTTTTATAAAAACGCGCCGCCAAGCGGCCGAAACTTATTACGTACAACCACCAATCAATTACCTGGAGCGCCGCAAACGGGATGCATACGGGACGCCACGTCTCTACAAAATTACGTAATATCAAGCTTATAGTTCTACATGTTTTTATAAGCTAACCAGGTTACAACGACATGCTGTAATGTTCTTTTTAAAAACACTTTTTTGAACCAATTTATGTTATACTACTTTGTACATATTGCGTAATAATGTATTGAATTGTGTTCATGTATTAAAAAAAACCTCTATTTTGTTTGGCTTAGTTGTTCTGAAGTCTGAGTCTCAAAAGTTTTATTGAAATTTTGACGATAGATTACATTCTGGAGTACCAACGTGTTATCTTTCTAAATTAGTGTTTAATTAGATCATAGTTGTGCTATCGAATAACCGTGATTTTGTAATTATTGGAAATATTCTATAGTTCAGGGATCACTCATGTTTACTCCTTATAGTAACTACATTGTTTTTTTTAATGCCTAATGAATTTTGTGATCTATGGCGTGTTTAAAATATTGTATTGCTAGTGTTTTTTTTTTAAACAAGTAGCTCGCAGCAGAAAAACCAAGTTTAATTTAGTATACGTCTCCCGTACAGCAACTGCACAAGATCTCAGGAGTCCACAGCAAATAACGTTTTCGTTGAAACATTTTTATATTGTGACACAAAGCTCTCGCAACGCTTTGCGGAAATAACATTACTTGAAAATTTTTCTCACCAATCCTATATAAAATACGTCTAGTAAAATATGTTCTAGTTGGCAATCTGCTCTGTGTCCACTTTTATAAACGATAACCTTAAATTATAAAAAAAAATGTAACAATATTATTATTTGACTATCAGAAGAAATTTATTTGCAGTTTTCAAAAAGCTAATGCACTTTTCACTATTCAATTGTTTCTTTTATTATAAAGGCTACAAAAACTTAGTATGTTATCGTGATATTCCAATACATGTATAAATGAGGTTTTAATATTATAAAATATATACTGTTAGAACTCGATGACATTCAACAAGGTCATTACCATGGCAACGATTTTTTTCCATTAATACGCTCGCCGTTACAAGAAATTAGATCCGCAGGTTTCCGCAATATGGCGAAACGTTTGTTTTTAATGGAAACTAAACTAAGACTTGACCACGATCCAACCTGACGCCATGTGATAATGTGGGCGAAAGATATGTGCTAACAAGTGCCTATTCTAGAGTGAATCTCTTGAAGACCGCGACATCATACTAGAATGGAAACACTGACGCCGGCAACTTATTCCACTCTTTTGCTGTGCGCACAATAAACGATGATGAATGATTGATGAACGATGAAATTAATAATGATCTAGTTTTCTGGTTATATTACTAATTGATTTTATTTCAATCCAGAATTAGCATGTGTTCAGTTTTAAATCTGATATGATTTGTGTGACCGCGCTGTGACCTCGGTGTCTTTTCTGATATTAATTAAATTTATTAAGGCCATTATATTTTTACTGCAGTAATAAAGCACGCCACACGTTGGCAGGGTGCAACATCGTCATTATTCCTACCAAATCCAAACGAATGAGGGGAGCTTTGAAAGGATTTAAAGAGGTTAAACGATTTATTTTTCTAACATTTGAGAAATCTTCGGCTTAACCGGCTTCTTTGGGTTTCTTTAGATTAGCGATTCTACGACTTTGAGATCGTAACTAAAGTTTTTATACTTTAGTCAGTAAGCCAATCGATGAATCAGTTGATATCTGAGTGAGTCTGTTATTTTGGTTTAATGAAAGCCAGCTACATACCTTGTTACGGTTAAGAAAAACATAATGATGCAACCTACACATATCGGCGATGGAATTCAAAGGTATGTGTGAAGTCAACCAACTAAGCCAGCTTGGTTGACTATGGCCTAGTCACGACTTATAACAAGGTAGACTTCAAGCCCCTCAGTGGGGACGTACAGTTAGTTTATTATAACTTACCTTCAGTTTTAAATTAACAGTTGAACTGTACATTAAAACTTACCTTTGTCAGCAACGTAACTGTACAATTCTCTGTTTTGCCTACACACGCCCTGATTTTAATTGTACAGTTTGAGTGTTCAGTTAGTAATCTGTATATTAAGTCTGGTTAGACATCAATTGTAATATGTTATCCATTAATTAGGTATATAGTGCAACAAATACATTTGTCCCGGTGAAAAATACTTAACTGTCGCGGTTATTTCTGTAAAAGCTACTGATGTATAGAAAATTATAATAAAAAAGTTATTACAAGCCAGTACGAGAATGAATTATAGATACTTTTTTGTAAACGACAGGAGAGCGTTAATGACGTATTTGTATTTTAGTGTCAATTGTAGACAGGGTCAGACGAATTTGTCAGACTACAAGGCGGATTAACGTCACATCAATTATGCCACATTAAATGCAATTTCGGCGGAATGTAATGTGACGTAATAGTATTGATTCAAGCAATTTAACACGTTGTTAATCCTTTATGTTATTTATTATTTTTCAAGCATTATTATTATTAATGTATAACCTACCTACTTATTTTCCGAGGGACAGAATATTATATTATATATATTATTACATATTTTTAAAACAAACAAAATGTTGATCTTGTTATACTTAAATAAGGCTTTTATTATTGAAAGCATCAAGTAATCTGTATTTACGTAATTGTAATCGAATTCTATAGATATTTGAAATTATGCAAATACTGTATTAATGCGTGAAACGCCAATAGCCTAATGGCTACGGACTCAAGATCTATCAATCATGGGATCGAATCCCGTCACTCGAATCACACGGCAATAGCCTAATGGTTATGGATACGGACTATCGACATAACAGTCGTGGGTTCGATCCCGCTATAAACAATAAATGACATTGTCAGTCAATCACATATCAGCTCACTATACGTCCCCACCGAGGGGCTCGGAGCCTACCCTATTATTAGGGGCGACTAGGCCATAGTCAACCACGCTGGCCCAGTGCGTGATATAATAAATACTAATTAGGGAATTCTAGCAAGTGTTACTTATGTTTTAATATTTGTAGCGCTACCACCCATCTTGGTGCCGCGGTGTGCGGAGGGCGAGATCCGCGCGCCGCCGCCCTACACGGACTACCACCAGCCGCATCACGACCACACCGACGCGTAAGAACATTTATACTATTTTTAATTTTATCTACTCTATTCTTACGATGCACGTGTCTGTATATCTGTACTGTATTCATTATTTAATCTGAATAAGAAGTTATCATTTAAAAATAATTTAGTTTTTCCCTCCTGAGACAAGTCAGACAATTATTTCGGAAAATGCTAATGAAAATTTGCTTATTACATTTTGTTCATTTGTCTTTGCAAAAATTCTAAATTTATCGTTTGCAGTAACATGTTGAAGTAATAGTACAGTCAATAAAAAATATTATTTCATGTGCAGTCTGTCGCTGGGCGTGATGCAGAGCGGCGGCGTGGTGGGCGTCGGCGCGCACAGCGCCCTCTACTTGGAGGCCACGCTCGCGCAGCAGGTGCCCGGCAACACAACCGTGCACGTGTGAGTTGTCACCGCAAGGACCAGTCACCACACTCATTACCTTGAATAAACATAAGTTTAGATTTTACATACTAAGTTTCGTGAGGCAATGTTATAGTAAATATACAAAAAATGTACAAAGTATATTGTTATCTACTAGGATGTCAATGTCTTTGTGAGAATGTTTCGTTAGTAGGAACAAACTGTTACATTTTTATGAGAAGAGGGCAGACGAGCGGCGGGATCACAAGGTGATCGATGCCATTGGATATCTGCAATACTAGAAGAACCACAGAACATGTCTCAATATAAATCAATATATCAAGTGTTTGTAAATCTGTGTATAGGAGTTCGTCGACAGTGGAGACGCCGCCGCCGGGCTACATGAGCGAGGACGGCGACCCCATGGACCACAATGACAACATGAGTGAGTTTGTAATCAACATTTATTATTTTTTATATATAAAAATTTTGTCTACCTTAATTATTATAGAGGTCATATGTCTTGGTGGCTAGAAACAATACAATGTGTTGCGGGGCGTAAAGGGATGCGAGTGCAGGGCACTGCGCTGTACGGATGACCTTGAGCCGCGTCAAGAAATTTGAAAAGTCTTTCAAATTACGAATATAAACTAATACTATTATAAAAGAATCGTTTGCACAAGGTCTGACACGACTGACGCCCTCGCCACCCGGCCTGGCGACGGAGGCTGCGCCAGTTCTGTACCACGAGCCCGCCTTCTGGTGCAGTATCAGCTACTACGAGCTGAACACGCGCGTGGGAGAGACCTTCCACGCTTCCCAGCCCTCCATCACTGTGGATGGCTTCACCGACCCCAGTAACAGTGAGAGGTGATTGACTTTGCAACACTTACTAACAAAATACCGTTTAAAATCAAACTGCCATATTTACAATCATCACTACTATGGTTAGATTGTCGGGTTTTCCTTGTTTATTTCTGGTTTTATTAAATATGTCTACCGTTTTTAAGTTAATGTCAAATATTACTACACGTAATTTTTCGAGAAAAAATACTACATACCCTAATGTAATATTGCAGGTTCTGCCTGGGCCTGTTGTCGAACGTCAATAGAAACGAAGTTGTGGAACAAACTCGACGGCACATTGGCAAAGGAGTCAGGCTGTATTACATCGGAGGTGAGATCATTTTCATCTATCTAGTACAAAATTTAAAAACTAATTTACTTATAGAATACACTAATAAAGCAGTTACAGTGCTGTTTTTCTGGCAAGACATTTTGGCGTAAAAGTCTTTTTCAATGGACTCAGTCCCTAAGTTCAATGGCGTGATAATATGTAGCTTAAAAACTAAATAAGTACAGGGCTTGTTTCTACATAAGGAATTATTGAAATCTGTGTCACTGTTACTGAGATCGTACATAACAAACTTGAAAACAAATTACATTTAAAATAATAGTATAGAATATACTGCTTAAAATCCAGTATTTAATTCCAGGTGAGGTGTTTGCTGAGTGCCTCAGTGATTCATCGATATTCGTTCAGTCTCCTAATTGCAACCAACGCTATGGATGGCATCCTGCTACTGTCTGCAAAATACCTCCCGGTAACTTTTGTTTATACATGAAACATTACAAAATATTCTCCATTCTGATTAATGTAAGACTATAGAATATACCCAATAATATCAAAGTCAACATTATTTGATCGTATTCGTATGATCACAACAAATTAAAAAAATGTCATTCTATTCACCGACTTGTGCTATGTGTCGGACTGTCGTTTAAAACTATTTTTTACATTTTCTCTGTAATCAGGTTGCAATCTGAAGATCTTCAACAATCAGGAGTTCGCGGCGCTGCTGTCGCAGTCGGTGTCGCAGGGCTTCGAGGCGGTGTTCCAGCTCACACGCATGTGCACTATACGCATGAGCTTCGTCAAGGGCTGGGGCGCAGAGTACAGGTACGACACACTTCCACTGGCGAGACTAGTTGCTGGGACGTAAGAATGTTCATGCGCGCCATATTGGGACGTCTTAGATATAAAAACAAGGATTACATCTGCTCCTCTAGGTGTTCCGGATGACCAAAGACGTCTGACCACCTTGGTGATATCGCTGCTCGTTTTCCCCCCTTCTCATATAAAAAAGGAAATATACAAAGTAATGAAAATTACTTACGGAATTCTACCTCCTTTATAACGTTGCTTTAGATTTTCTGGCGTTGTTTTAGATTGTAATATACATGTGAGTTTGTATGTGTGTGCGTGCAGGCGGCAGACGGTGACGTCGACGCCGTGCTGGATCGAGCTGCACCTGAACGGGCCGCTGCAGTGGCTGGACCGCGTGCTCACGCAGATGGGCAGCCCGCGCCTGCCCTGCTCCTCCATGTCCTAGGTCAGTACCCTACCTCCGCGGCACAGGGAGACTCTTCCTTAAAGGCTCCTATAGTATTTCCTATGTTTTTTATATTTATTTGATCGAATGTTGATTTTATATGTCGCGCTTTTAAACAATGTTTACAGTTTACATATCAAACATACACCGTATATGTTAGAATTATAGAAATATTAACGTTCTGTCAGCTATCTGACTAGTCTCTTATCATCATCACCAACTCCCTGCACGTCCCCACTGAGAGGCCTGGCGCCTAACCTGTACTAGGTGACTAGGTGACAACAACGCTAGAGAGCATTGATTGCACACATATCTTTTAATTTCTTCGCAGATGTTTTCCTTTACTATTATTTTCTAAAAGTAATTAAATATGTAAATGTTTGTATTTCCAGATACAGCGGCAGGAACTGTCCCGGTACATTGGCTATTTCACTTGTAAAACTATAAAGGGTAGCTCAAAACAAATACCTCCAGAACGAGTCTTAACATTGTAGTCTATAATACATTGGTAACATTTCATCTTAGAATTTAAGACGCAAACTTTATTTTAATATAAAAAAAAATCAAAATAAATTAAATCATTATAACAAAAATGTATATTCAAATCAAATTATTAATTTTTAGAAATCTAAAAGCTTTTTATAATATTTATAATACGTATAGAAAACAAACTTGTAAACGATAACCATTGTATTAAGTTTGTTTCAAATAAGAGAATTGATGAATTTTGTATAATTTTGCGTTGAAAAAATATTTTGTTAATAAAATGTGTCGACAACCCTATTTTGATGATACTCAAATATTACATAAAAAGTGTTTGTAGTTCACAATGAAATGTTTTACAACGTGTATATAATGTGCAATTGTATTTTTTTAAATATCTCGCCATCGTATAAGCATTTACAGTTATATAGAGAATTGTTACAGTCACTGCAGTCATTAGGAATTTATTTTTTTAGTTTTAAAGCGTAACATTATTCAATACTAATGTATAGGCTTCTTTATTTTTGTTTGTTCACATTTGTTTATTGTTTGCGAACGTAAGGTATAGGTTAAGTGTTGTAGGGTTGCCACAGCTAAAAAAAATCAATAGTATTAAGGTTTTCAAATGTCTCAGAAGAGATTTCGTACGGGTCGTAGCGCAGAACTCAATATAGAACGGAACTGCGCAGTGCGCAGATGACTTTATTATGTTAATGTTTAAATTAAGTAATTTTTTCCAACAGGGATGTCGAAATATTGAAAATTTAGTGTTACAGTATTGAATAAAAAAAATGAATTCATTAGTGGCAACCCTACTTATTACAGTTAAATACTATAAAGTATGTACAGGCGAGGCGAGGTCGGAGGCTGGCACAAGTGAAAGTGATGTCTTTAAAAGTTAATCAATTTAAAATTGGCTAATGTGGAAAGTAAATTTATCTAATTGCTAAGAGTTATGGAATTATTATTTACATTGCCAGATAACATTTATGATTAAAAGTGTTGCTACACGGTTTTTTTTTATTATTCTTTAATTACAAAAATAATCGTTGAGCATTTAGGATAAATGCTAATAACGTTTTAAAATCATTTTTAACTATATATGTTTATTTTTAGTAGTTTTATGACTTATTTTTGTATTACCGCACTTTAATTGTTTTTTGTAACCCTCCATAACTCTTAATATGTTTGTTGTAACCCTGTAGCGATGTGCACTTATATGGTGACGAAATTGATATTAAGAAAGAGAGAGGTTATTTTGGAAACGTTTACGATAGAGAGAGATGGAAGATATTAGTGTTGGAATGTTGGTATGACACAACGTCTATAGTATAGTAGTGTAGTGACGTCATCTTTTCGAGTGTATTTAAAAAAAAATCTAATACAATTGGTAATCTGTTACTTCCATTCACTTATTGCCTTGAAATCTTCAGTTTTGTTTTTTTTTTAGTGTTCATGTTAAAAATAAATTACGTCTGGTATACAAAGGCAGATATGCAGAAAAGGAAATGAATACGAAGGTACATGTTTCAGAATTAAAATAGTTTTTAAACGTGTAGTTTAGTGGATTTATTAAAATTCACTGTATTTTTTTTTTATTTTTGTTTTTAATATGTTTTGAAAAAATATCAACACAACTGTGTGTTTATTAATATTGTAGATTTCCGTTCAAAATTTCTTAAACAATGTTGTATATGTTGACTGAACTAACTTCCACTGCCGACTGTTACTGATCACTTTGATTTTTCTAACCGTAGGTTTACATTGAAACATATTAACAATATGGTATTGTTACTTCGAGTGTACCAACCCGCATTGAGCCAGCGTTATTGACTTGACCTCGTCACACCTAATAGGGTAGGCTCCGAGCCCCTCAGTGGGGACGTGTAGTGAGCTGATGACGATGTCCTCAGGCGTGACACTCGAATTAACTGATACTGTTTTTTTTGTTAATAAAGGAAAACAAGCTGCATACTAGAGTGGTGCGGTCTGGATAATAAAGTTTGTATACAAATGTTTGGGCAGTGTGAACCTACGGTTACATGCTCTTGTAATACTAGTCATATTGTAGCTGAACATGTTTATTTTTACGACAGTAATGCATTCTCGAGAAGGTTAATATCATGGTGCGGTGCTATGTGAAGGAGGGGTGGGAGACGTGGTGGGATGCTGTGAGATCGCTCTGGATCTGTGGAACGAAGATGAATTGATGTCATTGTCGTGTATTCAACAATGGAAATTTACGGTTGAGGGGAAATTGAATAATCTTCGTTCTACATTTAAATGTATTTCATTTTGTACAGACATATTTGTTATATATTTCAGGGGTTGTCAACTTTTTATACATTGATTTTGTCAGTTGAAGTGAAGTAGTTTGGAGAGTGCCCGCCCCGCGAGGCCGGCTCGTGAGGTCGATACGTTTGTGTACTACTGTATAATTTCAAATATTACATTGCAACTAATATTGCTGCAGTTTAATACGTGAAGTTGCATGTTGTTGTTCTATATTGCACAATTTGTAATGTTGTACGTTCTACAATTTTGTTATGAAAATGTATTACATATTAATAAAAAGCACAATTTTATTTGAAATGTATTCGGCTTATGAATTTAAATATTTTATATGGCAATACTCCATGCGTGTTACATTGGCTTGAATTTGTTGTTATCTTTTAACCACTGTTGTTATTTTACTGGTAAGCGGTACGATATTTTATATGTTCATATATTACCATTTACATTATTATATATCTTTTTGGTTCACATACATTTTTGACAAAGAAATGATAATGTTATTCGTAGTGTTTAAGTTTGACGGCGAGTGTAGGGGAGGGGAGGGAGATTCGAGAAGTGGCTTCCATTGCGTTACGATTTATTTTGCTGTTGGCGATCTCACGCGTCGAGTGGGACTTGTGTAGAAATTATAAAACCTGCAATAAACATGTGTGGTTTGTACGGGCCTGTTTTATTGCTACCCTATTTTCTTTTGCAGATGACTACAACTGGTTACAGAACCGAGTTGTTCAATGTTGGAGTAAAAAAACTCCTTCACTTCAGTAAATAGAAATGATAAACGTATCGCGGGAAAATAAAGTAAACCTATGGATTTTTCATTTATATTTAAACCAAAAGAAAATATTACGTCAATAGACAAAACGATCAGGCCTGAATAGAATTAGTACCAGGCTCCCACTTGTAGCTGCTGTAGCCGGCGCGCCCGCGCCTCGCCCCGCCCCCCGCCTCGCCCGCCAGCGACGGGTTCTTCACAGACTCCGAGGAAGAATAATATATAATGTTGGTGGACGGGTCGTAGCTCATAGCAGACTTCTCTTCCGAGGTGAAACGAGTGAAAGTAGACGATGTGTTGACGCGGTGCAGGGTCGAGTAGCTCCGGTTAGCGAGCACGGAGGCGGGCTCCTCGTCGTCCGAGTTGACCTGGTAATCCGGCGGGCTCGGTGGCACGGGTGATGTCGCCGGTCCGCGCGGGCTCGGCAGCCGCTCGCCCCGGCCCTGCCCGGAGCACCTGCTGCCGCTTCGATGCTCGGCGCTCACGTGCATATTTAAACGCTGTCTGGAAAATGTTTGCATTGGAGTTACAAAGACTTATAATTAACTACTGTTTGCAGTTTATTTCTACTTTAAATTAAAAAGTTACTGGCAACACTATTAATGAGTTTGTAAAATAAATTAGTGATAAAATAATCGCTCACATGTGATCAAACTTTAGTCCGCAAATTTGACATCTGAATGAGGAGGCCGACGTGTGCACTGACGACGTGTCGGACTCTACAGACGAGCTGGACTTCCTGTCCACTTTCTGCAGGTGGACGCAGCTCGATCTTCGTGAGTTGGAGGTGGATTTGCTAGCCCCGGAGGCTAAAGTGTCCACTTTGGAGGAGTGACGAGAGAGGTTCACATTGGACGTGGAGTGACGACTCTTTTTCAATTCCGCAATGATTTCCTCCGGATCCTCGATCTTGTCAAAGAATGAAACGATCTTCTTCAGTTTCTCTTCGTTGATCTGCTTCGGCTCGGGGTCGGTCTGCGTCACGTTGGCCACCTTCGAGTGGTGCCCAGATATTGTAGATGTTAGATTAGTGCTCAGTTTAGATATGCCAATGTGTTCATTTTCGTGTAACAATTTGTCGCGCTCTCTAAGAAATCCTTCGTGGCAGTAGTGACAGGAGAACTTGCGATCGGTGAAGTGGCATAGGTTTATGTGGTCGTTGTAGTTTATAATACCTTGGAATAAAAACAAAACATTAATTATGTTCAAATAATATGCTAGCAAATGACCACACGAGTTCAGAATATGTTCCTACCGTAAAAGATCATTCTGCAGCCCATGAAGGGGCACTGCCGCGGCGTGGTGTCCATCAAGCAGTTCCTCTGCACGGACTGCACGTAGCTCAAGATGACAGGGCTCTGGCGCTCCCTCAGCGCCGACTCTGAGAATACTTTCTTAGCGCCCCGAAGCCGTCGAAATCGCAGCCCGCGGCGGCGGCGCTTCTCGTAGCGGTTGCTGATGTTGTTGTCGCTCGCCGCATACACGTGCGGGGAGGGCAGGCCGCTGTTGAACTTTTCTCGTCGTATGCCGAGTATACGTTGGAGGAACAGCTGGAAACGCGTCGGCTTCGGCTGCGAGTCTTTCATCATCAGGAACGGCGTCGCGTGCAGGATTTCCGAGGTCTGCGTGCACTCGCACTCCTTTTCGCTGGTGGTGACGGAGAGCAGGTCCTTGCAGTCCTGCGTGTATTTATCGCGGCGCATGAGGGACTCCTGCGTGGAGGTGGAGGTGTATTGCAGTTTAAGGTCGCGCATAACGGCTGTGGTGAGCGAGCCGCGCTCGGCGGGCGCCAGGGTGGGCGCGGGCGGTGACGCGATGCCGGCAGGCTCGGTGGTTCCCGCGCACGCGTCCGTCTTGGTGCGGTGCGAGCGCCGCCTCCGCGAGTGCCGCCGCTCCTCGCGCCTCTCGACGCCGTAGGGCTCCGGCAGGATGCCGATGACGCTCGCATCGTAGATTTGGAACAGTTTCTTGAGGCATTTGTACTTGGCCTTTAGGACCTCGTGCTTCTTCTTCGGTATCCACTTGCACACATCCTCGTCGGTCTCTTCCTTTCCGGAGTCACTCATCAATGTCGGAAGTTTCTTATCCAACATTGATATGAAGCTTGAAAGGTAACAAATAATTTTACAAAGGAAAAAGAACGACACACTCGCGTAAATTTGAAAATGATACGGTATCATAACTAAGGCACTTTTTCAAAAGATTTTGCTTAGGTTTTTTATAAAATCGAAACACTTCCCGATAGAGTGCATCGTGCTATGACGTTGTTGACAACTGCAATGCGGGGCTGAGGTTTCTAATTTGTTTCTCTTTAAGATTGATTTGTAGAGTATTTATGGAGGGCCATAAACTGGCGAATAAGTTAGTTCTTTTTTTACGTTAAAAATAAAGTATTCAGTGAAGTCTTCGGACCTGTTTCTTAAGTTTTCATTTCAATAAATAGTTAAGTGGTTCCAACATGATTGATGACAGTGGATACAGTATTAGGATTTGGGCAGTTAGAATCCACAGAGGTTTAAGGTCTAAGAGGACGTCTGAGGTCTTTTAGACTTCCCCTAAGCAACTATTCTATATACTAGTCCACTACCTCTATCGTCATCAGGGCCTAATTGAGCTAACAACGTTGGCATCTTAGCGTGAGGTGATTTGTTAAATAAAACTCTTGTTTATAATAAACATTATCCTTTATTTTATTTATATAAATTAAAAAATATTCACAAGACAATTATTATACGATTAAACTAATTTTAAGTATAGTCATTACCTATTTATAAGTTTATCCGAACGAACCATCCGGCATCAGAAGACCTGAGACAAAAATTAACACTTAGATTTTATTCATATAAGACCCCGTGAACTCTGTTTCGCCTTATAGGCAACAAATTAAAAGCTTTTTGTATTTATTACGAAATACAAAAAAAAAAACATTTCCTCCTCGGAACAAAACGTTTGTATGGGAAATGGAAATTGGCTATTTTTAAGACTTTCAAGAGAGTGTTTCTAATTTTTCTCACCTTTTAAACCTTCCCTAGACCTCCACAAACGTTCCATGACCAAGATAAGATAAATCCGTTCAGCCGTTCTCGAGTTTTAGCGAGACTAACGAACAGCAATTCATTTTTTACCTAATTAATCTTTCGTATTCATAATAAGTAAGATAGTTAGATTTTTTGTATATCCAATTTTAAGTTTAAGTGGTTTTAACTAATGTAATGTTCAGATCAGTCAGCGATTGACCATAGCGTAAGCCGAAATATCGGGAACTCTAAATGGGTAATCGTAGTAAGAATACCTTTTCTTATTACATTGAAATATATCTATACAACAACTTCATATTAAAATTAAATGATGTCCTTTTTGTATTCTTCATCACCATCATCAGCCCTTGTCTACCCACTGCTGGACATAGGCTTTTTCCAACGCCTTCCGCAGTATTCGGTCGGATTTCTGTCTTTGTTTAACATAAATTTTCTATGTAAAGCTATTCATAGTTAATTTCTCATAGTTTTTATAGTCATAGTGGGCGTGAACATACAGTATCTAATATTTATATGTTACATATTATAATAAACTGGTTTCTAGACGGTTGACCTTTTTATATCAAGTTTTTAAAACCTACTTTTTGTGGGGGACATTAAGAAAATTAATGCAGTACTAAACTCGTATAATTTTTATCGAAATATTACAAAAAAAAAGTATAAGAATTTTGAAATTAAAATCATGACATTAATTTACGTAAAGAAAACGGTAGACATCTCCTTAAATCCATTTTGGAGCAAAGAAACACAACGTGTAACCTACTCTTAATAAGTGTATTTAAAATAGATTAACACGTTCGCTACGGCAACAATTTTTCGTGTACTTTCCATCACTACGGTACGAGGTGTTATCGACCTGCTCCGTCACTAGACGTTAGTGCGACACGCGGTCCATTAGACCCCACATGCTATAAATGTTATGCCCTTCGCACCACACAGAAGTTGTATTAGGGATTTAGACCTCGTTTCGCAGAGAACGTGTTGAAACATAATAAACAATATTAATCATCAGCTCACTATACGTCCCCCATGACGGGATCGGTGCCTACCCTATTAATAAGCTTGGTTAGATCATAGTGAACAACGCTATAACGCGGTTTGATTATAAAAACATACTTAAGTGTTTATAGAAGATCTTCCAATACATTATAATCCTCCTTACTTTTAACTTACTCGTTTTAAATACAAAAGTTTAGATGGACGATTGTTAGAAGGTATCTCCAGAACGGCACGATGGATCTGAATGTTTCGTATAGATACAGAACAATGTCTGAAAGAAAATAGACTACCAACTTAGTTCATTTTTCATATTACTTTGAAACGAAACGACAGATTAAAAAAAAAACTAATACTACACATATCAAAGTTTAGACGGTAATATGAATGTTTGTTATTTACATATTTCTAGAAAAGTTTAACTAGACTGGTTTAAATTTTGCGTATATGTAGATAAAGTCTAGAATAACTCATAGTCTATTAAATACGCGCGGACTGAGTCGCCGGCGAGAGCTATTTAAATAAAATATGTTTTAAAATTGCATTTTAACCACATACGAGTAATGGCTTAAATCATTACCGTCAAAGTAATTTTTAGTTCCAGTCAACAGCAGAGTTAAGTGGTGGTAAATTACGACCGCACGCAAGTATTTCCCTTTTTACGTAACCATTCCGGTTGGGTTACTGCTAACACGCACAAATACTTTTTTTTTTCTACACAACGGCTTTTAATTATCGAGAATTATTTAAAGAGTGTTTAGTTAGTTTGATATAAGTTCAATTTTCTGTGGCTTCATAAATTGGAAGTGTAATATGCGACAGAGACTATTGGGTGTCGATAATCCCTGCCTACCCCTAGTTAGACAGTAGAGTGGCGCAGCGACCCGAAGCGTGTCTTGGCCTCCGACAACAAACGTCTCCAACCAACTCGATCTCGCGCCA
>JAODUI010000011.1:4841524-4878026 GCA_027563995.1 Papilio gigon | reverse complement strand
AGTACGATTTGGTCGCCTTCCAGAGTAGAGTGAATAGGCACTTACTAAACTAGCGCGTACCATATTTCGACCACATCATCACTCGGCATCGGCTGGGATCGTGATCAAGCGTTAGTTTATATTTTATAAAAAAAAAAAAGTCACTTAAAGGTTGTAGCAAATCGTTAACCCGTTTAGCGAGCACCGTGGCGTTTTCTAGGTTAGACGGCGCCGACTGGACGCTTAGTTAACTTTAATGATAATTTAAGCAGTCCTTTTGTACTGATTTTTCATTGTTCTGGTCAGTGTTTTTTTTTAATAGTGGTTGGTATGTTAAGTCTTAGGGTTTTAATTCTAGTAGATTATATATTTTTAACATTTAGAAGAGCTAAAGAAAACAATAACGGCTGAGGCGATATGTTCTCATGAATTTGAACGCTAACGCGGTTGGCCGCTATCTGAATAATGCACGTGTCGACACTCGCTAGGGTTGCCAAAAACAAAATAAATAATTAAAATTTCAACTTACCAAACATCTCAATTAATTAATAAAGAGAAGTATAAGGATATTTTTAATCAAAAAGAAAAACATCTATTTGTGAATTATGTTTGAATTTCGACCAATGACCGACCATTTACCACATGAATAATAATGTAAAGGTACATTTTAGAAAAATCTAATATAATATAATTAAATTAGATGTATTTCTGAAAGTGACAACCCTACGTACACGGTATAGGGAATCAATAAAGCGCTCTTCGATGCCGTCACACTCTTTATTGCAACTTTTATTAGAAAAATGAAAATTTTAAAGCTAAAATATTAAACCATTTTCCTTGCTATGGCTTTATTAACCTCTTTCAAACAGCTATATACATTTCGTTATGTGTTTAATATAAGTTTACATAAAAGTCTACGAAAACAGTATAATGCTTAGGAAAGTAACAAAGTTCTTTAGTCGAATTCAATGGTAATGAGAAATTTTAACAAACTTGGTCACACTAATATTACTTTATACCGCTGTAAGGAAAGACATAATAAAAATCATGTTTGTACCGTCAATTTAAACACTGAAATGTTTCAAAGTAAATGACATTGACAGCTAATGAAATATGAAGGATAATTTCTCATTTCCATTGAACTAGAATAAACTTTTTTTTCGTATTGACGGATACACGATGCATATAAAGAATACAAAACATCAACTAATAAATGCTGATCTCACGATCTGCCTATTTGAACTACCTACCTCATTTACGTGAAGGCTACGTTATATAGGCTTTAACATAAGTATATCTCCCCCGTAAATAGTAAAAACTCGAAGCGTACGCTGTCTTAATACCGGCAGACTTCAAACATTAACCGACAGAAGTCGTTTTCGTTTGTACAAACAAGATGTCTTCTAAGAAAATATACCGGAACTTACGAGACCCGGACAAATATACGGGCGGTGTTTCACTGAAATGCACTACTAAAATTGTCCTCACGTGTTTGATATATGACGTTCGAGACTGGTAGGTAATTTTTAGAACTACGGAATACACATCTACAGTAATCATACGCAAATATAGTCCTTAATACGCTAGCAGTAATGTTTATATTTGTTTATATGCTGTCAAAATATTTGAACGTAAACGCATTTGTGGCAGTGATATATGAAACTTCTAAAATAACCAATGGAGGACTTCAACGTAGTTTTACTATTCATCTACGCAAAATTTACTAACGTCTCGCCTAATCGTTGCTTTGATCTGTGCACACGACAATTAGTAGTAATTACTAGATACTTATAATGCCTGCTCTTTCTTCAGTCAAGCTCTGTCTACCCCAATACAAGCGTGAAATGTTCACGATATATAGACTGACAAAGTTATCTGACCCAGTGGGAATAGTTAAAAGTAAATTGTAATACTTCACTAGCGCCCTCTGTCAGTGTCAGAAAAGTGTCTCCAGATCCTTGCATCTCAGTTTTCTTCTTAGGTTCTTAACCATGTAATTTTCTATTACAATAACAAAATCTAAAAATGAATGCAATACTTTATTTAGCGCCATCTATTTTAATAAAATCATATTAAACGGACATCATATCCTAATATAAGCATTCCACCTTCACATGAATACAGGATGACCACAATTCCAAGACGTCTTTACAGATCTCCCCGCGTTTAAATTGATCGTTTCAAAGACAGACGAAATACCACCTTAATATGTTGTAATAGCCATTACTTTTCTGTGTATTTCTTTCGACCGAGGAACACCTTTGGGATTTGCTAAGCTTCGAACCCACAAGCCATTATTGGGATCTCGAATAAAGATGGCAAGAAGAAATGATTTCACTTGAACTTCTAAGTCGAACGAAAGTTATTCGTTTACTATAGATGTACTACAAAAAGGGAATGAAAACCTTCTCAGAACCCGAGATGATAGATAAATATTTATATGCACAAGATTTACAAACCATTTAGTTGCACCTACGCACTCATAATCATTAAGAGATCACTAAGGGCGTGAATATTTTTCATACTAAATCCACACTAAGATACTCCGCTGGCGCAGCGACCCAAAGTGAGTCTTGGCCTCCGACACAAGAGGTCGCCAACACCGTCTCTCCTGCGCTGTCTCCTGCCAGTCGCTTACTTAGAGCTCGTGCGGATAAGATAAGATAGCCGAGACAATCTCTCAACAGTATTTTCATTTTCCGCCAAAACCCTTAGTCGTATCGACAAGTTCTGAAAATGTATTAAAAATTAACTATCTCACATTTCAAAGAAAGATATAACATCTTCTGAATGTTTGGTGTACTGAAGTCAATACATATTCTAGTTTCTATTTATTGACCTATGTGCCGGAGCTATCGATTACGTAGCCTCAACATATATCTACGTCCCTCGTGTACGTCAAGTCGTACAATATTGAGTGCACAATTAATGGTACACCAACATCGTACGCCTAGCGAATGACCACAATTAATTCGTACATAAAAAAACTCTGTACGACACAAAATATTTCATACAAAGCAACGTTATTATTATCCACTGCCTAAATACAGCTTGCCATACCCTCAGTTTTAACTGCACAATTAAACAGTTGTACTGGTGAACGTTATTTTCTCCATTTTGTCTGTCAAATGGAGAACTGTACAGTTACAATGTTGTTTATAAAATGTTTTAACTGTCAACAGTCTGGCTGGTTAGTTAAAACTGCAGTTAGAACTTATGTTATGGCGGCTGAAGAGCGTCTTCATAAAAAGTTTGCCATGTACAGTATTACTTAAATATTATTTCATCATCATCATCATCATCCTCAGCCCTTGTCTGCCCACTGTTGGACATAGGCCTTTCCCAATGCCGTCCACAGTATGCGGTCAAATATTATTTGTTGTAATTTAAAACATTACACTTCTATGGTCTTTACTTAACCTTTTGATCTTACAAAGGACAAAGCTCTGCTCTTGTTTTTCCAGAAACCTACAACCTCTTTATTTGGATAAATAAATTTAAATATCACTGGTTTAAATTGACTAAGCCGATAGCTTCATAGCGATGATTTAGTGTTGTCTCCGTGTCGATAGGGAATCGATAGTAGCTTAATTAGATCGGTATCGGATGCGGGCGGAGCGCGGCTCTTGCAACTGATTGAAATGTACAGAGCCACGTCACTACAGGTTAACTAGAGTTAGAGTTAGTTGGAAATTGACTTACATAATATAGCTGCTTAAAAAAAACTGTAGTACATCATTTGGGAATCTTGATTTTTAAAACAAACTACTTAATAATATTATAAAAGTGAAAATTAAGATGGATAGATGAATATCACGTGACTTTAACACTGTTGAATGGATTCCGATTCAATTTGAAATAGTAATATATACTGCCTGAAATAGCGCATGGGCTACCCTTTTTACTTCACCATTTACATGGTCTCGTTATAAAGTTCAATTTTTTTTTATGTTAAAATTACCAAACCCATATAATTTTATTATCAAAATGATTAAGTTTTGGCAACCCTACATAGATGCATTGCCAAACTATCTATGAATAGAGCTGCAGTGAGGCTCTCCGTTATATATCGCTAGATGACATTCGTATCGTTTGTCATGTTTGTTATAGAAAATGAAATTTACTTACCAAATCCTATTCAGTTAAATTTGAAGTTTGACTGGTTACCAAACTGCAGTACTCAGAGACAACAGTTACTAATAGGCCCTCTTACTATATTATTTTACCATAAAATTTAATATAAGAAATACTTTTCGATGTCCTGTATGTGTGAATGTGTGTAACCATCTAATAGGTCGACCCCGAAATTAAAAATCAAATAAAAGCTATAATTTAAAATCACCAATCGTCACAATTATCTCAACTTGGTAGCATCACCTTAACAGTAGTAAAGACCCCGCCATTGAACACGGCCGTTCACCTCATCTCCCCTCAAATACCAACTAAATAGGGAACCAAAATAAATTCCCACCCTCACCCTAATTCGAATCAACGTCGAGTATCCCCTTACTTCACCCTACGCGTTTCCATAGCAACACTCCACCCTCGATGCATCGAACCCCGTAAACATTTCAAATACTGCAGTTTTAGGTTCCCAGACGGCGCGCTTTTAATGTTTTTGGAGCCGCCAGTCTTTTATTGGGTATTCCGATTGCTTTCGCAAACAATGAATAAAGTGTCTGCTCTTTAACACTGAAATGTTCCTAGTTTTTTAAGTCTTGGATTTATTGGTCTTTTTATTAAAGTGTTTGCATTTTGAGTTTATTTATAGGTTTTAGAATATTCTGTAATATTTTGCACAAACAGTTTCGTAGTACTAGAAATTAATCAATCTAACACTCAATGTCTGTTGTTTCAGGGATGCCGGTTTCCTGAAGATGGCCTCGCGCACCCCGTCCCTTGAGTCGCTGCCCGGTGCCAACTCTATAGGTTCCCTGGAGCGTGGATCCCTGTCCCCCCTCACTTTGAGCGGCTCGTCGCCTCCCGCGAGCGACTCCGCCGTATGTGACCTCCGCGAATTCGACGGACTCGACACGACCTGCGCTATCTGCCGGGAGACATTCGTCGACCCCAAAGTTCTCAACTGTTTCCACACCTTCTGCCGGGGCTGTCTTGAACGAGAACAGACGCACCCCGAGAAGGTGACCTGCGTCACGTGCCGCGTTGACAGCCTCCTTCCCGCCGCAGGAGTTCCGGGATTGCTGACTAACCTTGTTATCGCCGCTGCGGTCGAACAAGACGCCGATCTCCTGCCCACCGCGAGACAAACAAGCTCGCCTTCGGCTCGTTGCACAGGCTGCAAATCGAAGGACTTAGACGCCGTAGCTCGCTGCGTCGACTGTGCTAATTTTTTGTGCCCCAACTGCGTCATGGCGCACCAATTCATGCATTGCTTCGAGAGCCACAGGGTCCTTAACTTCACGGACCTAAAAGACGACAAGGGTATGCTTGGATCTACTATAACGACGAGCGGCGACAAAACCGCTTTCTGTCCGAGACATAAAAATGATATTCTGAAATACTTCTGCCGCTCGTGCTCAGTGCCGGTATGCAAAGAATGTACTATTATCGAACATCCAGCCACACTACACGACTGTGAACATTTAGCCGACGCCGGACCTAAGCAACTGGAGCTTATGCAGCAGTCCATCAATGAAGCGAAGACGCGCGCCACTGAGATAAGGCACGTGGTGAAAACAGTGGAACACGCCGCTGGAAAACTTCAAGTTCAGTACCATAAAGCTCAAAATGAAATTAACGATACCTTCCAATTCTACCGTTCTATGCTTGAAGAGCGGAAGCAAGAGTTGCTGAAAGAACTTGAAAGCGTGTTCTCCACGAAACAAATAGCACTGACGGTTGTCGGACAAAAGGCACAAGAAACGGTTGACAAAATTTACCAAACGTGTGACTTTGTGGAGCGGCTGACGAAATGCGCTAACATCGCTGAAATATTGATGTTCAAAAAATTATTAGACAGTAAACTACAAACACTTATGAGTTCAAATCCCGAACAGAGCGTTCAAACGGCATGCGAACTCGAATTTGTTTCAAACTATCAAGCCATTCAAGTCGGAGTACGAAACACTTTCGGATACGTGCGCTCCAGCTCCGAAGCTAACATTGGTCCGTCTAAACAACCTCCGATTGCTCGCCCAACGAACGGTTCTTTATTAAATGGAGGTTCATCTTCTAGCAGCAGCAGCGTAAATGGAAGCTCGGGCAGCTTGAACGGAGGAATTCATCTGCCAACAGGACTAAACGGCGTCCTCGACCGTCCTTATACGAACGGGTTACTCGGCCCTACGAGCCAATCGACGTCACCTTTTGAGTCGAATATTATTTCAAAACGATTCAACAGCCCAAACAGTCTTGGGCCTTTCTCATCTGCTATCGGAGATATCAACCTTAATGGGATCAATCCTTACGAAAAATGGTCCAAAGGTGGCTGGGTAACCATATGAATATATCGTTCGAAAAAAAAATCGAACACACTTAAAAACTTTTCAATCAAATCATAATTTACTTAATTTTGTGTAATTCTTTTTCTCTCTATACCTTTCCAGAACTGTGCCCGCGCGGCAAATTCCTTCGACCAATCTGTACCGTTAGTATTTTTAGTCGTCGCTCCATCGACTTCTTCAACAATCGTCTCTGATAATGCACCCATTATCAACTACACTTTAACACTACACATTTGAACTATAACACTTATAGAGAAAGAATTCTCTATTTATAAACTCATACATTTAAACTATAATTACTTTTACTTATAGAACAGAATATTTATTAGTATTTAAACTAAAACATCGTATTAACATTTCAAGTTAGTCGAAGTTTATTTAATTTAAAAATATTTGGTAACGGAATTATTGGCATGTTGCAAATTCTGTGTTAATTACGGACGCTATAGTTTTTTTTTCTATCGAAAACAAAATTGTTATCAACTTATCTCTAGTGTATCTTATCGTATTAATATATAAACTTGTACATGTATAGTATCATGAATAAAATAATTTGTTCACATTGTATTTTAGACTATCGGAGCTTGATTGTATAATGACTCATATTCGTATCAACAACACGATTTTTATTTAAAATTAACAAAACTATTCTTGATGTAATTCATGCTTCAAATTTTTCATTAGTCTACCCCCCTGCCGGACAAAGATTTATACGGAACTAGCTGACCCCGCGAACTCTGTTTCGCCTAAAAGGCAATAAATAAACAGATTTTCGAATTTATCACGAAATACAAAAAAAAAACATTTCCTTCCTCGGAAAAAAAAAACGTTTGTATGGGAAATGGAAAAGGGATATTTTTAAGGCTTTCAAGGGAATTTTTCTAATTTTTTTCACCTTTTAAACCTTCCACGAACATTCCAAGACCAAGATAAGATAAATCCCTTCAGCCGTTCTAGAATTTAAGCGAGACTAACGAACAGCAATTCATTTTTATATATATAGGTTATTATTTCTTAACATGCAAGTTATGAAACTTCAACATATGTCGCCCACGTAGACGCAGGCCTACCCAACGATCGCCTCAGCCGCCAACATCCAGGATGCTCGCGCAAACTTGACCAGATCATCGGTCCATCTTGCGGGAGGCCAACCCACGCTGCGTCGACTTGTCCACCATTCTAGCACTTTGTGGTCCCATCGGTACATGACACATTTTGACACATTTTTGAATACTCCTAGTTCTGTAGCTAATCACGTGAAGAAAAGGTTATAATCTGTCTAGACGGCTCGGAACAGAACTCGAAGTCACTACAGAAACCAATGACAGGTTAAGAGGGGCATAAAGGTATGCGGAGGGAGAGGGGGGCGGACCTTCACTGCGTGCAGACGACCTTGAGCCGTTAAATTATTAGAAAAGACTCATAATACATTATACATAGATAGACATAACTAGATTTTCAGTCTTACGTCCGCGGAGTAACGTTGAAATTGCATTAATATGTACCACTCACCTTCAATAGCCATTTCGTAGCATTCCTTTGACGTCTTAAGTTCGTCAGCGAGCTTGTTGCTCTCCTGCAGCCAGGAGTCCTTATGTTTGTTGTATTTGTTCTCCACTTCGTTCTTCTCCTCGACCAGCCGCTTGTTGCTGTCTCGCTCCGACGTCAGCTCGCTCTGCAGGGAGGCTATCAGGCTGTCCCTCTCGTGTATACCCACTCTGAGTGCTTTAGCTTCGATCTCCACCAGTTTCAATGCTTCGAGTTTAGCCCTAAGTAGAATATAACATGATATAACAAATGACCTTAAAGTATCAAAAAATACCTATCAAGAATCATCAAGAAGATTACCAACTTACTATTAAGTTATTGATTTCATATATATATATAATCTAAAAAGTGAAACAAATAACGATAATTACAGATTGTTCACTGCCGTAGTCAGTCATTATTGGTCACTAAGAGTGACTCTTTGTCGGAAAAGTCACTAAACGTTTGGTTACTTAACCACTAATCAAACCGCAGTGTGAAAGATGAATGTCAAAAACAATTAAGGATATAAAACACACACTCACACATCCACGTATACACGCACGTACGTATTTACGTACGTATACGTCACAACGTGCGTGTACGTAACACAATACTAACTTGAGATCAGCTATCTGCGCTTGCAGGGGCTCTATACACTTGGCGCGCTCCACCACATCGCCCAGTCGCTGCTGCAGGCTGATGATCTTGTTCTCCAGACCCTTATTCAAGCTCTTCACGTGATCTAAGCTGCGAGCCTCAATACGCAGCCGCTTGTACTGGCGACGCGCCAGGAAACGACGGATCTGTGAACAAAAGTATTAAATGAATTACATGCAACTTTGCTTTATTCTAGTAATTGACAAGATACATACAGCTGCTTGCGCTATAACAATTTGCCTTCTCAACTTCTTCACCCGCTTCCTGGCGAGGTAGCCACGCGCATACCGTTGTGCCGTAATAACCTATTGAGCAAAAACATATTAATTCAACCAACAGGAATATATAAAAAATGTAATACTCATTTTTAAACGCCAATAGCTAATTAAGGGTACGGACTTCCGATCACGTGGTCGAGAGTTCGAATCCCACTATTCGATTATTGTAAATCATATCCTTAACACAAGATTAGCTTAGTTGGAGTTGTGAAAGAAAAATATATATTATGTTTCATTTGTAGTCAATACAAACTTGGTCCTACGCGAGCCGGATAAAATAGTAATGTAACGGTTATAAAGCTAAGTTTACATAAGCTATAACTTACGGCAAGCACTCTGCGCCGGTCGCGGTACAGTGTGCGCGCGAGGTAGCCGCGCGCGTGCGCCTGCAGGCCGATGGCCAGCCGCCGCAGCCGCTGGTACTTGCGGCGCGCCAGCCAGCCGCGCACGTTGCGTTGGATTTTGATCGCCGCGCGGTTGCGTCGAACCTCTTGGACACGTCTGGACACATATAACAAAACATATGTATTAAAATTAAATTAAAAGCGGTTACATTTGCTTATAAATTTAAAAATGATAAGGCAATTCAATGTTAAAATTCGAAAATACAACAACTTAAATTATTCGCTTGTTTTTGTAACAGGCCATTGTAATTTTCGTCACAAAGTAAACTCGCTGGGTGAATAGACGATACTGTAGGTAAAAAGTCTATGATCTCACCTTCTGGCGAGGTATCCCCTAGCGTGCGCCTGCAGGCCCCGCAGCGCACTCAACAAGCGCAGATACCGTCGGCGCGCCACGAACCGTCTCACACAGCTCTGCACGCGCACGCAATACAGTCGCTGGATCTCTGCTCGGATTTTTTCTAAGTACGCTACCTAAAAGTATTATAAAATCAATGTAAAGAACTTTTAAATAAGAATTTACAAGATGTTATTATCGCAATCACAGTTATTTAATGAATACTGAAATATAACTAACTATGGGCATAAAAGACCTTGCTTAGTGACAACATAATGACTCTGAGTGGTTAAAATTGAATAATAATATATGGAACCAACCTGTCCTGCCCTAAAAAATATCTTAGTTGCTCCGAACTGATATTTATCAGGGTCTTTTAAATGTTTCTTTAGTATTTTTCCGCACGTCGCTTTTATATTGGTGCGGTCCACGTCCTTGTGTAGACTTAGAAGACGATATCTGTTTATAGAAAAAGATAAAATATAAGCATAGCTTTGTATATCAACAGACCACTCTACGTCCCCACCGAAGGCCTCGGCGCCTACCCCATTATTACAACAGAAGCTTTGTTAATTAACTAATATTCTTTTACCATTTCAAGTTAGGCTTGTACTAGGCTATGGTTTACCACAAATTGTGGCTAGGTACCCTAAAACTCACCTATGGAAGAAATCTTGATACAACCATCGTGAAGGGAAGCCGGCCGCTGATATCCTGATTGTCTCCAACACTCCACACGCTCTGCACAAAACAAAGGATATTGAATGTAAACTTGTAAAAAAAACCTTTACTGTTTATTAAGGGTGGCAGTGGTCGGGCGAATCCAGGACAAACTGTACCGATGTAGAATGGCAACCCCGTGTCTTAAAACAAAGACAAGTTTGTCTATGACGTTACCACGCTATCTATTGTGAAGTTTAAACAACGCTCTTAAACAAAATGGCGGACAAACAAAAAAAAACAATTGTATACATTTGAGACTACATCTGAGACTAACCCGCAACAGTTCTTTAAGCCAGGACCTTTAAAAATAAACTACCGTAACTTAAAACTGAATTGTCTGTCCTGTAATATGATTGTGTATGTAGTTCACCTGAGCTGGTGCACGGCGCGGGCGGGGTCGAAGCTGAAGGATTGCTTGGTGTCGTTGGGCTTGATGCAGCGCACGTAGTGCGGCGTGGTGGCGGACAGCGTGCACATGAGCGCGGACAGCGAGGCGCGGAACTGCGCGCCCACCGTCTGCTTCTGGCCCGACGCGCGCCGCGGCGGCTGCTGCACGGACACGATACGATATCGTTCAACTTACGAATTTATTCAAGACTAAATGTATACAAAGGTACAGATAGTTAAGGGTTTTCCGATCACGTGGTCGAGAGTTGGAATCCTTGCATTCGACTATTGTAAATCATACCCTAGACAAGGGCGTAGTTGGAGTGGTAAAAAAATATTAGTAAATTAACAAAAATCTGCCAGCCATTAAAAAAAAACAATTATGACTAATACGTTTCATTAAATTATGGTATGGTAATGTATTATACCGTTAAACTGCCAATGTTGAGCGAGGGCGTGGTCCTTCGCCGGGAGGGCGGGGGCAGCGTAGCCGTGGAGGCGTGGTCGAGCGGGCGTTCCTCCGCGAACATGGTGTGTATGAGCCGGCAACTGGTGGCGGACTTGATGCACTCGAGCTGCTCCTCCGAAACCGTGTCCCGGTTCTTCTCCAGGAAGCCCCCGCACTGGTACTCCACGTTGTCCGCGAAGTGCTTGATTATAAATGCTGTGGGTATAACATTAGTACTGGTTCAGTTGCATTTAATATATACTAAGCGAGTTCCTTAGCGAACACTTAACGACTCTGAGTATGAGTCTAAGGGCTGTTATTAAAATGAATGATATCAAATACATGTTCATACATACCAGCGTTACCGAACCTTGGCTTCATAAAGTGCGGGTACTTGGTGCAGTTCTGGTGCAGCTTCGCGACGAAGCCGGCGTCGGAGCCCTGCGGCACGCGGCACTCCTCGTCAAGCAGCGCCAGCACGCCCAGCCGTTCCTCGATTAAATCGATGCACGGCTGGTTGTCATAGAAGTCGATCATCTTCCATGATATCTCCTCCTGTAGGTACAAATTCAAAATACAGACGTGGACGTTAATTTCCTAACCATTTGACACACAATGCCGGGTCAAATTTATACGAAATTCCTTATTACATGTAGTAAAAGTATTACGAGAGCTGTGTAAAATTCTTAAGAATAATTGTTCTTAAATACATTAGAGTTTTTACCTTAATATACTCGTCCTGTTCCAGTTTAAAAACGTGAGAATTGAACTGTTGTTGTAACTTCTCGTTGGCGTAGTTAATACAAAACTGTTCGAACGAGTTTATCTCAAACGTTTCGAATCCGTAAATATCCAGGACACCTGAAAATAAGTTTTTTTCTTGATATTACAAGTTTTTCTTGACTAATTTGTCATGATTTTTATAGATTTACAAGTTTTTCTTGACTAATTTGTCATGATTTTTATAGATTTACTAATATTTCTAAGGATATATAGCGTTTACAATAGTCGAATGTCGGGATTCGAACTCTCGACCGCGTGATCGGTAATCTGTACCCTTTACCATTAGAATATTGGCGCTTAAACTTTAATTTGTACAGCGTATTTTTTAATTAAGTCGTGTAATTCAGAATCAAATTCCATATATACCTCTATCATACATCAGGTGGGAACGTGGTCAAGCGTTAATTTAGTTCCTATAACAACATACCAATAAAATGTTTTTTAGCATGGCCGGTGTCCAGAGCGCGGTTGACGGCACGCACGAGCCACGCGAACAGCTCGCCGTACATGCGCTTGGCGAGCGCGTCGCGTGCGAAGGCCGCGCGCTGCACGTCCATGCGCGACACGATCACCTCGTGCGCGGATGCGATGCGCCGGTGCGTCAGCCACCGCCCCAACTCCGCCTTGGATATGCCCAGCAACGCGCACACTGTGTGCAGGTGTTTGTCGGTTGACTGCAATCAAATCATACATCCGTGGTAACTATAGACTGCAATTGATTTAATAACATTTGTCTATGATATATAATAAACAAGGTCGGCTCAGCGTGGGTAGGCATCCCGCACGATGGACCGATGATCTTGTCAAGTTTGCGGGAGTATCTTGGATGAGGGCGGCCGAGGACCGAACGTCGTGGCGATCTTTGAGGGAGGCCTACGCTTAGCAGTGGGCGACGTGTGGCTGACATGATGATGATGAAAATGATGAGGATATAATAAATATGAATATAAATTAAGACGGTATATTAGAAAATATCACAATTGGAAGGTTTTAGGTGTATTCTTTTATAAAGTGTGAAAGAGGACATGTGCAAGATGGGTGTGAGTTCAGATATGACGGCTGACGATGTGATGACCCTTTTTAGGAAGAAGGGCAGGTTGATGATGATTTGAAGTGCTACTTTCGGAATTATCAAACATAAAGATAATAAAGACCGACTGTGGAAGAGGATAGTGTTAAATTGAAGTATTTTACGTCCAACGCCCACTATCGACTAATTTCATACTTATATGACCATACTTACACTGATATGCGCGCCGTCAGCGCCGTCCTCGTTGGGGCCGGCGTCAGGGTCGCAGTCGTAGATCTGCACGTTGCCGAGGTGCAGCACCGTCGCCAGCACCGTGAACATGTTGGCTTGCTCTGTTTCTGATACACCTGAAACACAAGTTTTCACAAATAAACGTATATATTTTAAATCTGCTACTATATTTTTAAAATACGAAAGCTAAACATAGTAGAAATTGGAGGTACCGCTTCGCAATATAGCAGCCTTTTAACATGCCTGTAAGTTTTGGCGAAATAGAACAGTTTAAAGTCAGTTGTGTGAACATCACCAACTAGTACGTACTACTAGATATTACGTTTTCTTATATCTTTAATGGGAGTATTAATTATAGTGGATTTAACAAAATATTTATTAACACATAGTTACATACCTAAGGTAGTGAGAGCGTTTCTAGTCTCGTTGAAGGCTCTCAGATCGTCCACCCCGTCGATGTTGGGGCTGCCTCCCTGGTTCAGGTATTGGAATGAGTCCTGGTGGTCTGCATATATTTACATTAATGTCAATAACTTAACACACAAGAAATAAATTGAAATCGTTAAAACATGCCATCGCATTCAAATCCTTAGAAAAAACAAGGACAAAAAATATAGTGTAATTATTAGGACAGTGTCTCATCATCAACCTGTCCTTTTCCCTACATAGTATCGGCACAGTATGTACTTCTTCCATACATCTCTGTCAGCCGTCATATCTGAACTCGCACACTTTCTACGTATATCCTCTTTCACATTTGTGGCCATCCCCATTCAATCTCATCACCTTTTTGTTTATGTTCTCCGTGTAACATGTCCATACCAAGATAACCTTTAGGACAGTTTCTCTGTTACCTAATTGTAATTCCGGCATATTAACACTAGCTGCGCAGAGCTGGTAGAATATATGATAGTTCCTCTCGCCGGCGCTCTGGTAGACGACGCGCGACTTCTCCAGCAGGTAGGTCCTCATGCTGGCGCCGGAGATACGGTACAGCTCGTCGAAGTGGATCTCGATAAACTTGCCGAAGCGAGACGAGTTGTCGTTTCTGGTCGTCTTCGCGTTGCCAATTGACTGGAGACATTTTACTTGTTATAGCTTTGCAGTTAGTGTGTAGCTACGTGAATGCTAATGGGTAAGTGGAAACCGGACACGCGACTACATGTAAGGCGAGATCAGCATGGCTAGACTTTCAATGAAAATTAGCTTAGTACATCATGACATATTTCAAGAAATGCATATGAAGATCATCATCATATCATCCACATGACTCCTACTAGGCGTAAGCATCCCCCAAAGACCATACTGTGTAAGCCAACCCGCCCTGCAAATTTGAAGATAGGAGTTAAATTTCGCTTCTAAAAAATCCAAGTATTTCAACGCCATCATACTTGCATCTCATGTTATTGTTCACGGGGATGTTCTCTAAAGAAATTGTACAATTAACTAACCTCCATGATAGGACTGGAGGCTAACACCTTCCTTTCGACCTGCGTCTCGCTGGCATTACCGCCGACCGCAGCGAAATACCTCATCGCGTACTTTGCTGACACCGTCTTACCGGCGCCTGACTCTCCGCTCACTGAAAACAAAAGAAAAATATTTTGTTCCTATTCGGTTACAGAAACACTCCCTAAGTGTAGATTTACACTAAACATAACTTCTTAATCACTCAAACGAAGATTTTTTTACATACGTTTATTAGTGAAGTCAACTAATTTTGTTGTACTATACGACCCCAATAACTTGATAGCACATGTTTGAATGCACTCGAAACATGAAATACCCACCAATGATACTCTGATCTCGCCTCTCCCTCTCTAGTTTCGTGTAAGCCTCCTCCGAGACGGCGAATATATGAGGGTCCAGATCACCCATAGACTGACCTCGGTACATCATTATCGTTTCATCGCCTACAAATAGAAAATATATATCAGTTTCATAATAAATCCTATCAACTGTGACCGTTCTGCATCACACACAATATACTCATTGTATATATCATATGGATAATCTAATTTGTTAATAAATACATATAAAACTAGGTATGAAATATCGCAAGTTATCAACCATAAATCCAACAAAACATTTCAATACCGTTTCTTACTTCTTTCATTAATAAAAACCACAAAGGTTTAAAATGTAATATTAAACTTTAAACTTATATAAATTAAGAATAAATAAACTTCTATTACTATGTAAATTTACGTTGATCAATAAAAAAATGGACTGATCAATGCTTCTATAATCTAGTACAAGCAAAGCTGATAAAGCACTGACCGTAAATAGGTAAGTCATAATAGGGGTTGATCGCGACAAGCACGATTCCGCAGTACGTGTAAATTGCATTTCTGTCACAAAACCTGTAAACAAATGTAAATAATACATATTCGAGAGTCGTGGAATGGCCACGGACAGGTCGACGCAGTGTAGGCCTCCAAGATACACGGATGATCTGGTCAATAGTATCCTGGGCGGCCGAGGAGTGATGGTCGTAGCTATGTTTGGAGTAGGTCTACGTCCAGCAGTGGATGATATGCTGATATTATAATGATGTCACATATTCTTGTTTAATTCATATTAGTCTATATACGGGTCTTAAATATTTTTTCTTATAAACACAAATCAGAAATTTAGTTATACAATGAACTTATGAATTAACAAAAAAATATGACTCGGTCCTAATCGTTTAATTTTTTGCTAAACTCTACTATGACGCAATCTGTACCCTTTCAAAGTATTTTTAAAAATAAATATCAAAATACAATAGCCTAATGGTTAAGGGTACCGACTACCGATCTAGCGGTCGTGAGTTCGAATCCCACCATTCGACTATTGTCGTGAACCTTATCCTAACACAAGCTATTTCAAGCTCATTAGGAATTTACTAATATTTTAATAAAAAATAAATATAAAGACATAACTTTCGTTCCAATAATTTTTTTCGTATAATTTTTTTATGACATTGTTAAAATATACGTGAACAAATGTATTAACACGTCAAGCGGATAACATCTCTCCTAAAGTACTTATAAAGACGGGTTACTCTAGTGTGCCTAAATTTAGAATAAAGGTCAGTTCAGAGAATATAAGTCGGAAAAAATCATACAACGGGGAGCATTAAATATAGTTAGGACAAAGAGAAAAGAAAGTAAAAAGGTCAAAATTATTGTGACCAACTATAAGTAGGGGTATATTTTAAAGCCTTTATGTACATACTTTTCTCATTGGAAGCGATAAAACTTCAGTAAATTTGTTGTCAACTTTATTTACACTTTACGTTGTACATCGACCAATGTTTATTTGCTGTATTCAGTGATAAACTCGTAAAATTTTCCAAAATGGAATATATTATGACGAAGAATTAGGTTTACGCATTATGCGTTTTTATTAGTAAATATATTTTAGAACTTTTTAAACATACAATGACATAATCAAATAACTTTTCGAGGAAATAAATACCTTGGGACACATTACATAACAGTGGGTCTTTATAAATAGTGCCAATTCTTTAAAATTATTATTTGTAAAATATAACTTAATCGTATAAGTAAATAGTGATTTACAATATTTCCAATATCTCATACGACATTGTCAATGTTAAACTAATTCACACCGGCCGTCGTTTGTTTTATCTCTATGTACCTAATAACAAAACATATTATTTACATTAGTGTCTATATACTTTATATGTTAACATTGGAAGTCATTTTATATTACATTATAAACTAGATTTCGTCCACGACTTCACCCTTAAAAAACAACTCAATCAGTTATTAATACGTTATTCGAGATTTTATCTATTATACTAAATTTGATGTACCATTTTGAAGTTGCCTACTAATATCCATCCATCCATTTCAATTGCCGCGATAGTATTATTAAGATCGCCATAAATCAATTTTAAAGTACAATTCAATCTTTATAGAGGCTCGGAATGACAAGACACAAACACAACCTTTGGACATTAAAAAAAACACACATCGAAAATTACCTTATTATTGTATCATTTTATGATATCACACTATAATAAGCCATTTCAATTATTAATTTATTAATAGCAAATGTTGATAAAATTCGCTCTGAACAGTTTTTTTTAAATGAAATTAATGTTTAAAATTTATTACATTCTGCTTACCTCCATCTCGAGCGATTGGATCCAAGTTATCATTATAAACAGTTGTAACAGACATTGTAATCTAAAAGAAAATCTTTCCCATGGCCAGAATCCCACCAACGATGTATAAATGAACACTTTTTATAACTATTCATTTGTAACGAAAGATTGAAACAGTGTGTCATAGTAGTGCCTTCCAAATGTTTAATTATTGTCAAGAAAAATAAAGGTTAACCGTAACTCATCATCAACCTGTCCTTTTCCCTATAGAAGGTCGGCACAGCATGTACTCCTCCATACATCTCTGTCAGCCGTCATATCTGAACTTACACATATCCTGTTTCACACAATCCATCGAATCCTACTTCGGTCTTCCTTTTAGCTATCCACATTCGATCTTATCACCTTCTTTATGTACTCATCATCTCTATGCATAACATCTCCGTACCACTATAAACTTTTGCTTCTCAATTATACATAGCATAGAACCATAGGTATGGTAAACAAAAGGACTGGAAAACCATGTTCGTGTCAAATGGAAGTCCGTCACCTCTAAAGTAGAGTAATAAAATGCTGAAGTGATAAAGACCACTACATTTCGAAGAAACATGCATATTCATATCTTTGTGAAAATTTCATCATAATAATTAGTTTATAATATGTCAGTGGGGCAAGAGGAGTTGTAGCCGCGCAAAAACCTCGCGCCGTTAATGAGGTCGCTCCACACGCGAGCATGCAATCACCAATTATAACAGTGAACAGGTCACAACTTACTCTATACCATGCTCGTACGAAACATTTGACTGAACTCTGATTATGATTGTCGGGCCTAGAAGGTTCCAAATAATCAACTTTTTGTACACTTGCTAAATATACTTGAAGCGAAAATTTATACCGATATTTAAGGACATCGCGAGAACACATGAACGGGATAATTGATACAGTTAAATTATGATAAGAAGTGCGTACAACTTTTTTTTTTACAGAAAAAAAAAATTGTTTTTTTGGCCTTTGACATACAAAATAAAGTTGGAACTTAAATGAATTACGTTCAAATTTGGAATAATGAGCAAGCACTTCGTATACCTGGCTTACATTGTTTTTTTTTTGTAAGAGAAAAGGTCCGAACAGTGGGAACACGAGATGATCATGACGGTCAGATATCCACAGATACCTTGCCGGCCTTTGAGAAGTACACTCGCTTCTTGAAGACCCTAAATCGTATTGAATTGGAAATACCGCTGAGCACAGACCGTTCTACTATAGATGCTCTTATTTTCCTAAACCATATAAAGCTATGTAATGTATATTTCATTAAGAATATTCCCACGGTTTTTATGTCGCATTCGACTTTCACTATCATTCGCTAACATACCAATTACACGAAGCGTTACACATTCCACTCATTAAGTACTTGTTTTGTGAAATAAAATGTCTTTGAGATTGGTTTACATTAGACTGATTACAACTTCTACAAGTGATATGTTGGACTAACGGTTACTACTTATAGACTTACTAATATATAAAAAAATACTAAAATGAAATAAAAAAAAGAATATCTACGCAAAAAAGTGTAAGGTCTACGAGACTGTTAAAAAAGTAAAATATAACCCGACTAATTAATATTAGTTATTTATATGATAGTAGTTTATAATATACGTGAAACTTTAGATGGATGTTTGTTAGAAGGTATCTACAGAATGGCTCAACTGATCTAGATGAGATTTGGCATCGATGTGATGTCCCCCGCGACGTGTCATTGGCGAACCTTGAGGCCTCTGGCAGTGGGATCTTAGGTGACTTGCAAAATCCGAACTTAGTTTTAAAGGTCCGGTCGCACGGCTCACAGTACAACCGGCCTGAGGAGTTGTAGGTGTAGGTGTAGGAAGGCTTGGGTCGCGATTGTGTACTCTGGCGTTTTACATCCAGGTCTTGCACTCGTTAGATTCCGAAACGTGTTACAGCCGAGTTTAGAGAGTTCCGTCATTCTCTGATGAGCAAACTATATAGAACAGTTTGGAAGAACGCATAGTCAACAAAAAAATATATATTTTTTAATTCCTTGCGGACATAGGTGCCTGTACAGCTTGTTCTGTTATTACTAGACTCATTTATTAATGTCTAAGTAAATAGGTGAACCGGAAAAAATATTACCTAGAAGTTGCAGAATATTCTCTCCTCGTCCATATTTTAAATCAATTAGAGTTAACAAGATAAGGGCGTACACTTCTCTTAAACGCCCTCTGATGTTGTCTGTTTGTCCATGTGCGTCGGATAAAAATTAGGCAATCCACTACCTTGCCCGTTACTCCAATAAAAATATCTGTTGCTCAAACGCTGAAGTGGCAATGGGTCAATGACATCTCTGTGGCCAGTGATGCTAGGAGGGGTAGGAAATTGTTGAAATTGAGACCATGATTGGGAATCAGGAGTGTGGTGCGTCCTGTCTCCATGTGAATCGACGACATAGTGCAGACCGCAGGAAGTCGGCCGCGTACTGTGGAAGGTATTGGGGAAGGTCCAACAGTAGTTAGACAAGGGATGATGATGATGAAACACGCTGTACATGCATAGTTCTTGTAATAAAAAAATAATTCTTTGTCAATATATTCATAATTACAATGAATATTTTACATCGATAACATATTTATTAACTGATCCTAATCAGCTATATTCGCACTCAATTGTCCTTTAGACATGACGTCACATGATATTTATCAATATCTACATGCAATGTAAATATAAATATATGTAAAAAATTCTGCATGCAGATTAAAACAGGTTATCAGCGAATACTGCATAGAGAAAAAAAAATCCTATACTAAAAATAAATCTAGAAGCGTTAGTAAAAAATATAGATAGCTAGATCTAGGTGACTCGTAGTAACTTTTATAGATCTATTCATCATCATAACAGCCGCATGTGACTGCTGGGTTGAAGACTCCTCCGATGATAGCTATGATCAGTCCTCGATCGCTAGAATACTTCTGCAACCTTGACCTGATCAGTCCATCTTCCTGGAGGCCTATCCATACTATCTATTCATACATCGAAGCGAATTCGAAGCGCCAATAGTCTTATGGTTCAGGGTACGGACTACCGATCTCGCTGTCGTGGGTTCGTATCCCGCCAATCTATTGTGAACTATATCTTAATACAAGCTTTTTCAAACTTATCTGGAACGGTTACAAGAAATATTAGTGAATTACAATAATCTATTATATTTCTACTTTATTTTCTTTTCTTTACTTTATAGCTTTTTTTCGGTTTTATTTACGGTTGAAGGTGATGAGCGCCTTTGATCGGACGCAACGGCAACCTCTGGGGCAGGCTGATAACCAGCTCCACATGGTCTAGGCCGCAGCCTAAACCATGTGGTGTAAGCTGGGCCTGCAGCCCGCTGCTGTTAGACTGGTGATAAACGTAGTTATTGTATCGTTTTACTTTTTTTTTAATCCATCACTTATCCAATACAATTATGATGATGCTGGCAATGTCAATGGCGTACCTTGCTATCTCGGGGAGTGGGGTCTCAGGTGACTAATACAATTATGTAATAGTGTTACATTGTGAAAATTATATCCAAATTGTCTTCCATGTAGCGTAACTAAAAGTCATATTGTCTTTATATTTGCACAGTTGTTAAAATGATGAATTATATCGCCTAATGTTAAGGATTTCGTTATCGCGGCGTTCTATTACCGAAATAAATATGAAAAAGGAATGGACATATAAAGAGGAAATGTCTGTTTTTCTGTGTCCATTATAAATTTGACATCTAAAAATGCGAATGACACAGGCCGTTATTTTAATATTTTCGCGAATTCAGGTGACCGCTTACTCGTTTGCAACATTATACTATAAAGATGTGGTCGTCTAGTGATTGTCGTCATCATCATCAGCTCACTATACGTCTCCACTGATGAGCTCGGAGCCTACCCTATTATTAGGGGTGACTACGCCATAGTCAACCACGCTGGCCCAATGCGGATTGACTTCACACATAACTTTGAATTTCTTCGCCGATATGTGCTGGCATCACGATGTTTTCCTTCACCGTAAGAAAGTCAGATAATGTACATATGAAATTCTAAAATCAAAAAAACATTGGTCGGGGATCGAACCTGAACAATATCGAGTACGGTCCTGTCCGGTGATGCACCAACTGCGCCACCGATGCTCTTTAGTAATTATGCCATATGGTAATTGTGATGGATATAATTATGACAACTCGGTAGTGAATATTAATTTGCGACTTAAAGAATTAATATTAAGAGTATTAGAATAGTGCTAGGCCAGTATAAGTCTTCGTAATTCCTTTAACGAACT
Organism: Papilio gigon; assembly: GCA_027563995.1. NCBI lineage: Eukaryota > Metazoa > Arthropoda > Insecta > Lepidoptera > Papilionidae > Papilio > Papilio gigon. The sequence continues at coordinate 4,856,329 of JAODUI010000011.1, read as the reverse complement.
GGCCGTAACAATGTTCTAGTTATTGCTACATCTAAGTGGATACTTTTAAAGTAGGACTGTAAACTATAAAATACTAGATATTACCCGCGACTTAACACGATATTTGAAATACTTAATTAAGCGCCAATAGCCTTATAGTTAAAGGTACGGATTTCCGATCACTTGATCGACATTTCGAATCCAGCCATTCGTCTATCTTCGTGGACCATCTTCCAGCACAAGCACGCCCAAGTTGTGCTATATTAAATATTAGTAAATCAACGAAAATCTGTTTATATTAAGAAAAAACCTAAATCCTATCATTATCGTATAGAGCCACATGTCACAACTGATGACTGATACAAAGATCGGTCCTCGGCCGCCCTCATCCATGATACTCCTGCGACCACTGTTCTATACCAGACAGTAATCTATGTCCAAATTTCCAGACAGAGAAGGTCATAAGAATGTATTGACGGATTGTGTGAGAAAGGATATGAGTAAGGAATTGAATTCAGATGACGCCTGTTAAAGATATATGGAACTCTGCCAACCCTTCATAGAGAAACGGGCAGATTCGTAACTCTTAACTGCTGTATTGAATTTTTTTAAAAAGTTAAAAAAAATGTAATGTTTAATAACTATGCATGCTTTGAACACTCCACACTGGACCGGCGGCCGTGATCTTTGACTTTTATAAATCTATCGACAAGTATTATCACTATTACTGTAACCAAGGTAAAATTTTAAATAACAAATATGTATGCAATATACTTTCTCCTCATAGAGTTTTTTCCACGGCCACATATCCGCTTATTCTTAATGTACAGTCGCAAACGTTCGCGGTGTCCCAATTAAAAAAATTGCCTTGTCCGCAAACTCTGCCGTTTCTCACTAATTGACGAATGAGGAGCATAAACCTGCTGCTCTGACCACTAACCAACTTTTTTCTCACAAACATATTTAAAAACTGTATCCTACTGGCTATCGTGCCCGCGTCATCGATTCAATACGTACGAAACGTTCAAGCGACTATAGCGTTTAGGCGGAACACCGCGAACGCACGCGTTGGTATGCTAAACAACAGTGATCTTAATAGAGGGCAAGGGTTTTGTCTAGAAGCGACAGCTTTGGCTTCGTTGCGAATTAAACACGCCTGTCGATGTTACTCACTTATCCTTATTATTAGTTCGAGACTACACCACCGCTGCCAACGTCACTGATAGCGTCAATATGGCGAAAGTCATTTAGGCACAAAGATCCACGGCTTTTAGCCTGTTTAATAGAGGTTAGTGTATAACAATACATGGTCACCATTATTCTTCTTTAATCAACTTTGTAAATGGTTTTAGGTGACAATGGAAACGCATGTCAAGAATTAAATTGTTGTTTTTTTTTTAACAAGATAGCAAACCGTTTTACATAAAGTATTTCTAGACAAGCGGAAATATTTGCAACTCGTTGAAAGATTATAAGGGCATTGCCTACTAAAGGATTAGATGTACAGAAAAAGTTTGATGATTATTGCCTTCATCGTGATTACTGTGTATTGTAATGAAAGGAATTTTAATATCGGCTTTGACATTTCTAAGTTAAGACCGCTGCTAATTCAGAGGCACGTTGACAATAACAAGATTATATTAACAACTTAACCCGCGCCCGCCGCGCTGTCGAGACTCCTTAAGAATACTCAACGTCTGGGCAAACTTATTGTTTATATGAATTACTTTTTTTATAGTATAATATGGCACACTAGCAAGCGGGCAACCTTAAATTGACAGAGGAGGAGACGTATAGAAAAGCATTTCCCGTCCCTGCCGAATCCAATTTCCCTCATCCGTTTCTTATAAGCTACGCACGCACTCATCAGACGACGCAGAATTACTTCCACATCTATTTTCTGTATGGTCCTCCTATTACGGTGTTCATAACATTTTATATCATCTTCATCAGCAACACTGCAGTCACAAGTGCGAAGTTATGCCAACATCGGGAAACCTAAATCCCCATTCTCCCCTATAATGGTACAAAGGTTGTCAAATATGGCGGGTTGGAACACTGTCATTAATATCGCGGGGTGTATAGGAATACGGAAAGCCTTGAGCCCCCAATATACTTTGATATGTTTCATAACATTTTCATCAGACAACTAACACACCATATGCTTAATCAAAAGGTCGGCGTAAAATGAATAATGTATACATTCTAGACTTCACTCATTTACGCACTGCGTACGTCCATGAATGTCCAAAATTTATTTTAATGAAATGTCGTGGGTGTCGAAGTTTACGAAGTTTACAAGGGAACATTAACACGTTTTTTATATGGTCATGAATATAATTTAGATAAGAATTTTAAGTGGTTCATAGTTACTGCCTATTTTATATATATTTCCAAAATTGACGCTGAGATTCTAAGAATAATATAAATATATAAAACTTTAGAATAACGATTCTTTCCAAACATAACTTTTGTTTATTTATTTATCATTCGTTTATAATACTAACTAATATTTATTTTATTTAGATAAAATCATTTTTTTTAATTTATATAACTACGGTTAATACGTACGTATAGAAGAGACGGAGATGTCAGGGCCGGACTAAATAGAGTCCTGTGGTCTTTTCCTACCCCTTTGCCATGATTTACGTTTTTATTATTATACTACGATGTGTGATATTGTGAGAGAAAAGACCTAGATATATCTAAGCTATAATTCATTAATTTTAAACAGATTTGAAATTATATAAATATACATGAGTCATAAATTTTAGTATTTATTATTTTTATATACTCATAATTATAAAGTTTTAGTTATATGCGCGAATATTTTCATTCAAAACATATCATTTAATGTCTAGAAGACACAGTATTAGATAAAACAGCAGTTTACTTAAGAATATTGCGACCGGTTTGTTTTGAAACGTCTTTCTTATAATGCAATCAAAAATTTGCTAATATTATTGGATGATGGAAGCCTACTATCAGTGGACGAGCCCAAGCTGACGATGATGATGATGATGATTCGTGTAATTACTAATTTACCCATATTTTTTCCATCAGCTACTATACGTCCCCACTGAGGGTGTTAACCTACCCAATTTTTAAGGGTGACTAGGCTTTACTAGCTTGTTTAGTTTAGACCACTTACACTACTAGGCTTGACCAGCTTAGACTAGGTTGATTTCTCACATATCTTTGAATTTCTTCGCAGATATGTGCAGGCATCAAGATGTTTTTCTTCACCGTAATATCTCGGATGTAAAATACACTGATACGTGGCGAAAATCTAACCTGGACCATGTTGAGTTTAGTCCGGTTGTATCAAGCGCTTAACTACTAAGTCATCGACGCTCTTTCCAGCATATTTACTAAATTTAATTATCAATTTAGACATTCTTAGTCAACAACTGACATTATAATACTAATGATTTCTATATATGATAACAAAGTTACGTAATAATTTGCTTAACTGTATACTTGTATGACTACATATTTTGTTGTATTTGAATTTTTAATCTATTTTGTTTCCGCCTCTTTTTTTTTTTGGTAGATGGCGGAGACGAAAATAACATCTATATAATAAATACATGTATCGTAATATTAGGGGAAGTTTAAAAGTGTCAGTGAATGAAAAAATTGAGAAGCAAAAGGTAATTGTAGTATGGACATGTTATGCGAAGTGATGATCACGTAAACAAGGTCACCTACTTCCGTCCTTCTCTACCTTTATAGCCATCCTAGAAAGGTAGAGAAAGACGGAAGTAGGTGTGGATGTTGTGAAAGAGGATATCATCATAATCAGCTCACTATACGTCCCCACCGAGGGGCTCGGAGCCTACCCTATTATTATTATTATATATAAAGAGGATATGTATATGGTGAATATCATAGAAATGTATGGAGTACATACTGTTACGTCACTATATATAGAAAAGGACAGGTTGACGATAAACATATGTCGTCAGATTTTCAAATTGGCCGATTCATTGACAGATCATTTTAATGACCGATTACTTAAAATTGAGTCAACTACACAACTATACGATTATTTTAAAATATATTTCGAGGATAGCAAAATTGTGATACGGAAGATAGAGTACCGTATATTATGGTAGGCATTGGGGAATGACTATGTACAGCAGTAAACAAAGGCTAATGATGATGATGCTAGAAAATTTGGCCTTGTCCAGCTGCAAGTTCTTTACCTTATGTTAGGCTTCGATTATTTTAAATTATTATTTTGTACTGGAAACATTTTTTGGTGTGTGAGTTGGTAGTGAATACGACTGGATATCGGTAGGTGGATGGAAAAGAGGTCGGTTGAACATTGGGAATTGAGACGATTAAATTGTGGAAAAGAATAAAGTTGTCAAGCCCGTATTTTCTTCAGTACATCACTTTGGCATCTTGAGTCTAAACTAAGCATAGTATCAACGTTTTTGTTTAACATACATGTAAATCTTTGAATAGTTTAAAAAAGTTTTTATTGTACGTAACAAAAACATAACACATGTAATTCTTACGTTACGTCTTTTCTTTTCAGAATCGATACCAATAAAAGAAACGCAGCGTATAAATAACTGAACCTTCGAAGCTGGCCGTCGCTTCATTGGACTCGCATTAGACAGGATTAGTAAAGGCGATGACAAGTGGCCGCGGTTACGTTATGCAAATTAAATCTCTACAATTACTTGTGACGTCACACACCACATGGTACATATATCAGTAAAAGTAGATAATTACTACACTATAAAACAGTTGACGTCACACTTTTCTATCCAAGGTCACAATAATGTGAGGTATCACTGCGGGACGCACATTCATAGTCTCAGTAGTCAACACAACCAATATACAATTATTTTTTTTTCTTCGAAATTTGTATATAATATGAAAGGAACATTAGTGAATGATACAAATATATATCTCGGGTGAGAATTGAACCGAAAAATTTCTAAGTCGAAAGTAACAAAAGTTTGCGGCAAGTGTCCCGCGGCTTGAAGCCCACTGCTATAAAGCAATGCCTCCTATAGTTCTGAGTAAACATGCTTTCGTCTTTTTTCTATCAAAGAGAATAAGAGAGACGATACGTTCGTACGTTGCGGTTCATGTAATATTTGTTGACTTACCTGACTTTCAGATTGTGCAGTACAGCGGGTTCATGTAGGTATGACAGAGATGTGAGGTCATTTTCTCCAATTAAAAGTGAAGGATTGCGTAAAGGCGGCATTTGATTTTCATCTTTAATCTATAGAAATACATACGAATTAATAGTTTTTACAATATACAAGAGGTTATAGAAGAATTTAGATTTCGCAATATTTTCATTTATGCCCCGCTCCTATTGATCGTGGCGTCGTGTTATAGTACCTTATATCCATTCTCGATGGACTTCCCTACATAAAAAGAATTTTTCATTTCCAACCAGTAGTCCCTGAGATGAGCACATTCAAACTCTTAAGCTTTATAATATCACACATGTATCTATAACTGAGCAATTCAATGTTGTAGATGCAAATGGATGTTGGATCAATTGACACATAATAACTTGCTAGAGATAAGAGTACTCCAAAAAAATAACTTAACACATTTCATGCCAGTATAATTTTGCCTAATGAATTTTCACTTCCAACTAGTGGCAGTGGTGTTGAAATAGAAAAATATTCTTGTACAATAGTATATATAATTCACCTTTATCTGTCGTATTTCTCCAGTCTGATCAATCTTCACAATGAGCACTCCGGAGCGATAGTCAGAAGTTACGGTGGCTCCTTCCCATACTTTAACGGGATGCTCCACCCAGACCCTGGCATCCTGTGATAAAATTCAATACGTAAATAAATTAAATATACACTAATCACGGAAGTTTGTATTTCAACTTCCTATAAGTTTACCGGTACTATTCACTGTATTAAAACACTATCCCCATCTCTTTCACTTTATATTAAATATGACAGTGATACCAAATATGTTTGTATACAGGTTTCACATTTGAGTGATGCAGTGAGGAGGCAGGTTATACTAAAAAGTTATGTTATAGTAAAAAAAACTATTAGTGACTCAAAAAACAAAAAAAAACAATTGATTGTCATTCTATGACACTCGGAGAAAGAATACAGTCAACATCTCAGTCGTATGACACCTTACTTGACAAATCAGTAATTTCGGCTCTAGGCCATTACAAAGTAATTTACATATATGAGAATAATGTTACCCTCTTGTCACTTGGGGAAAAAACAGTAAATTAAATATTTATCATAATAACAATGACAATAAAGTGATTCATGATAGATTAATCATATAGTCCTTTTGTGTTACATCCATTGATAAACGCATGAATTAATTGCATTTAATAAGTCAATGACTGTAAGTGCTAACCTATTCTCATAATACAGTTTACAAAACTTTAACTGTCTCTGATAACCCCGTTGGAATGTTTTTATGGTTAAATATTAGCAGACTTTTGTAGAATCAGAATTTATTAATATTTTTTTTACAAATGCAACTAAGCTCTAGGCTTTTGCTAGGACATGTCCTAGGTCAGGATTCAAACTCTCAACCACTTGTTCGGAAAACTATAACCTTAACTATTAGACTATCGGCAGTTGATTAGATGCGATGACATATTTTTAGTCATACAGTATAAGTAAAGTACTAAATTTAAAATAAACATGTTCAACTATATTTCATAGATTTAAAAAATATTGTGACATATCTAGCTGGTATTAAAAATAATATAGGTATATACAAAGGGAATAGTATCATAAACTTAATGACACATATACTATTGTGTGAAACATATCTTGTTTTCAATAACACAAGTGTGAGAGGCAAGATAAATAAGTCATTTTTTTTGTTCATTAGAGGGTAGAATATAATTAAAGTTAACTATTTAATACCAAAATACAAAATTACATTCAAAAGAATCTTCAAAACAAGCTTTGGTTATCTACTAAAATATAAAAATATTCATAGAAACTCGTTTGATTTGCATAAAATTTTATATCAACCAAAGATGTTGATAATATTTACAAAACATGAATCTAGTAATGTGAATGAATGTCAACACATTACATTTCCAAATGATGTAATTAGTACAAAGTTTAATTTTATTTAACATTAATGATTTACTTCCTATCCTTATGTAACTTTAGTATTTTGAAAAATTATGAATTTTTCCCAATTTTCATTCATCTTATACTAAACTTCACTTTTAAGTATCGAATATTTAATGTCTAAAAAGTACTTTACTGTGAACGGAACAGTTATTGAAGAATGTCTTACAAGAATTACAAATTAAATATTAAAAGGCATGTTTTTGAAGAGATAATAATATTCACACTGTAAAGTTGTACAATTATGGTTGAAAATTCGTAGCTAAGTAAATGACTAACTTTGTTACTCTGCTATAAGCAATATAAAAAGGAATAAAACAGCTATGCTGAAAACGAGCGTGATGCAGTATCCATCTGATGTAATCAATGATAATTTTTTTTGTGAAAATTTTACTGAAGAACTTTAAGCAACATATGTAAATAAACAATACTATGTAAATTAATGACATTCTAAATTTAAAAATGTCCTTAACTCTACAACCAAAATTAAACAAAACGTAATCAAAACACAGTATTACAAAAATTTACCTTGGTGTAGAGTTCTTTTGTCGTCATTTTAATAGATTCACAATACACCAACTTAATATATTAACAAATTTTCACATTTACATTATTTCACCACGGGTTCAGACCTTTGAAAATTCATTTTAGAAATAAGGTAGATACGAAATCACTATAAAAGTTTTTCCAATACGAATTGCGAAACGTCACTGCATTGTTATTGACATATGTCAAGTGGTGATTGTGAATCAGGGCCAGCCGTTCAATAATCTCGTGTCACGCATGCAACTTTCATGTCATGTTCATAATTTATTTTGACTAGGAACCTATACTAGATTCTAATTCATAAGTCAAGATGCATTTAAAGCGTGGTTTTTATAAGTTTATACATTTTGTAGTAACTTTGTGCCAAAATATTTTCATAGAAAATAAGCACAGAATAAAAATCAGAAACTAATATTTGGAAGAGGTGATTTTAGACAGGAAGTAACAGAAAAGATATGGTTTTACAGTTTATTTTTTAAGCAGTATGTCTACAATACAATACAATAATTGTAGGTAAAACAAAGAAAGACGAATACATTTCTATAAATCTATCATTAACCGTTGTATTTTCATTCATCATAAATTAACCATTTAATGTTTACTTATTTTCCTGAGAAGGGAACCATGCCTGGCAGGCTTCTGTTGCAATTTCACACAATGCCGTAAATGTTTTGCTCCTTATTTCGTATTCTGAAACAAAAAAAAATAGGTAGAAGGCACACTAAATGCAAACTGAAATAACATATTTAAGTGATATACAATTTTTCATCTTACCAGAAGGCACCCTTTTTCCAAACATGATTCCATTCATAGGTGCGTTTTTGTAATTTGCCTGACTCACTTGTATTACAGAAAATAAAACCGCCATAATGCAAACCAACCAGACGGTAAATTTCATCGCAGATCCAGCCATCTAGAAAATATAGTTACAGCGTAAATATACGATAAATTTTAAATTTTTAATAACAGAAATAAATACTCACTTTAGACTTTTGGTTTCGGGAACTTGAAGTGTTTTAACTGAGAACACTTTAGAAGCTTAAGCTTGACTGATGCTGAGAAGCTTTCTGTTCCCCATTTTATACTAAACTGTTGTCCTTATTTCTCATCCCAAGAGTAAATTCAATTAACGGATTATTGAATAGTGACCGCATATTGGCAATCTAAGGAGCCGTACTCTTTGGGGATTAAAACTTAGGGGGAGACCATAGTTAGAGCTTACTTGATTTATCCCTTCTTATTGTACAGATAATGTACTTTACTAGTACTAATTTTATTTTATTCAGATTAAGACATATTTCAGAACTAATTACGTCCAATAACATAATTACGTCCAATAAATATAGATGGGAAGAAGATTTCTGATCGAAAATACATTAAAGAATTATTACGATATGTTTTTGACCGTCTCAGAAAGAAATCGTATTTAGTAATTGGCGCAGTGAGACTAAATTCTTATTTGCAGTTGTGAAATAGTTATTTTCTCGTGTTCTAATTCAATGAAGTATTCATTAAAATGGCTGTTGCGATTTACTATAAAAGCTAGGCGCTACAATACTGACTTATCACATTCATCTCACATCTTCTAGTGTTCACATTGAAAGCTTGAAATATTTAAGGTATTTCATATTATTCACACGAGCCATTTACTAATAGCCAACAGTCATAGTATACTATTTTATCTTCCAATAATCTCATATTTAATGCACTTAATATTTGCAGAAACCAAGATGCGCGCAGCCGTTGTTTTCTGCTACATTATTTTGGTCATTTGCCTGATCGCTCCAACTGAAAGCACCTACAGGAAGCCACCTTTCAATGGATCCATCTTTGGAAAACGTGGAAATACAGGTGATTAGTTGAGATTGAAAAATTGCTAATGACATTGTTTAAACAATCCACCATTTGCGATACGCGAATCGTAAGTGGTCATCAAACAAAGCTCTTAGTGTAGATTTAGTAAAAGAAATTTGTTTTGATTGTTAATTAACCATTAAATAATTTTAATGACTTCAAATATTTAAAGTTTTTATTACAATAAGAAAGTATTGCTTATGTTTCCAGAATACGAGACAAACGAAAGGGCCATGTCGGCGCTCTGCGAAATAGCTGCCGAAACTTGTCAAACATGGTTTTCCCAGATATCTGAAAACAAGAAATAAAATGTGGATATTATTTACTTATGACATAAAACGAAAGTTCTTATGTATTTAAAGTTTAGCAATGTGTAATATTATCTTAATTAAATAAATCGATCAACCTAAACTGTATTACTAATTCACAAAAGAACCTAACATCTTAAGTAAATTCCACCATCGAATCATTTGTATAAAAACATATTCATCTCTCTTGTTCTCTTCTAAGAAACACAGACAATAATATATTAATAGAAGTGTTTCGGTAGTGGAATTTAATGGTGGCGCAAACAGTAAGTAGGTAAATTAATAAAAACAACAAAATTCAATTTTTCTTTTGCTTAACCATCCTATTAGGTTTAGATTTGTAAACTCAAAGGTCTTAAATTGTTGTAATTCGTCCGCAACAGCCAACGGCAGCAAGTGACAATTGTTAGATATGTCATTGCTAATACGTAGAACGGAACGTATATTCGCCTGTTCTCTATTACGATAGTTTACGTACACTTATTATACTTTATCTGTGGCTTGTCCACCACTGGTTGATAAATCAAATAAGCAGAAATAAGCCAATATTTAATTAAAGTTAGTGAATGTGGTTTTGAAATCGGAAACACGGCATTGTCTAATGGTGGCTGCTGTTTCTTGGCGTTTTACATGTGTGGCAAATTAAATTCTTTTATCGGTTTCGTATTGATAAATTATATCAAGGTGGTTAAACCACTTGATGTTAATTAATGTGTGACTGTTATTAAAGAAAATATTACGTCGTGCTTTGTATTGTGATTTGAACAATCTGAAGCGAGGTAAATTTGTCGCAAATTACTTATTTTTATGCTTACTTTATCGATGAAACGAATTAGGTATGCAATTAAACATTTCTTGAGGCACTTGTTTATGTGGTGGCAGTAAGATATTTTTATATTGTGTGCTTCAGTAGTGTCAGTAGAAATTAAAATGTACTAAAGTTCAAGTATATTGTAATTATCAGCAAATAGAGCTAGTAACATTAAGTATTTTGTTTTCGGTTACATAAATTCCATGAACTTGTCCCTCAGTTGTGTACCTTGAGGTTATGTGCACAAGCAGAATTAAAAATGATACGTTATCAGTATCAAACAAACAGCCGGACAGTTGTTGATGCTCTCGTAATTATCTGTGATTTAATATTCCAACTCTTAAAAGGTATTGCATTTTTTATGACAATTTAATTTTTTATAACTTATAATTTATCTTGGTTTTCGTAGTCGGAATTATAAGCAACAGTGTTTTTATTTTTAAAAGTGATAAAAATCCAGTGGGTGATGAAAAAGTGCTATTGTTCTCTCATTTCAGTTGTGAAAATCAGGACATCGTGGATTATTGGAGACCATGACAATGTCTGTTGGAAAAGAACCACCTATAAAAAAAGTTAAAACCATTTTAGAGAACAGTGATTTTATGATGAAAACAATCGATAAATGTATAGAAGATATCGATAATTCTAAAAATAATTTAGAACCAGTGTTGGGTGAGGATTTTTGTGAAAAATTACAATTAGTAAAAGTGTTTGTTGGCATCACAAAAGATCCTAGAGATTTGTCAAAAATTGTAATGACTTTGAACGATAAAGTTCCATTGAAACAATTGCAACATTTGAAGAGGGTAAGAAAAAAGCAGGTAATATTGTGTCCGGCGAGTTTTATAGTCGGGGTTTCATCTATACAACAATTCATTGAAAGCACTGTTATGGAGCTGAAAGATGCATTTCAGTACTTCAAAGAGATGGAAGTTCCGCTTACAGCACCGACATTACAAAAACAATTCAAAGAATACAATAAAATATGGTCTTGCAATTTTCATCCTAATGCCTACTTAGAGAAACTTACAAGTGGAGATTTCTTTAGTCCCATGGAACTTATTTGTCACAAGACATATATGAAAATGGCATTCGAAGTTTCTAGATGGTACATACAGCGCACAAATATTGACAATGCTATCGAGGATGTCTACAGTAATATAAATGGAGCGATAGTTGTCGATCCCAAAATACAGTCAGTGGTGGCTGTGTCCTTTGATAACCGTGGCAATAACCCAATTCAACATGCTGCTATGTTAGCGATAGACAATGTCGCGAAGACACAAAGTGGTGGTATATGGTTTGATACGGAATACAAAACTAGTGATACAAATAGTGTTAGTGATGAACTATTATCATATTTGAAGTTAAAATTTCCTAGTGTGAAATTTGGGTCACGTGAATACAAAAGTAAAAGAGACTGTATGCAAGATGATTCAAATAAGAACTCAAACGATGGTCCGTATCTATGTACCGGGTATTATGTGTATTTAATACGCGAGCCTTGTTTTATGTGTTCAATGGCATTAGTGCATGCACGAGCCAATAGAATATTCTTCTGCATAGATAACATGTATCTTGGTGCGTTAAAATCAAAAACTAAACTGCAAACTAAATCATCTTTGAATCATCACTTTGAAGTTTTTACTGGATTTTTATAAATAAATCACTCGGACAAATTGATTTCTAGAATGAATTATTAAAAATAATAAAATGCTAATACAATGAAATGCTATTCAATGGTATAAAGAAAAAAATTGCTTAATATGTACACATAGAAATATAATATTTAATATTGAAAAATGTTAAGGGAAATGAATAAGCTTCCATAAATAAAGCATAGTATCATCTAAGGAATCCTCCCTCGCTATGAATATTTTATAAGGACCAATAAAATATATAATTTCCTAGTAACATATAACTGGTCATGATATAATTTTTTTCTATTCTATTTGTCAATTATGTCTGAGATATTTTATTTACAAGTTTTACATTTAAAATAATATAGATTCATTAAAATTTGTATTGTTAATTGTTGTAAGAGAATAAAATTATTTTAATTATTTTTTATGTATTTTTTTACTTTAATCTTCAATACTTACATTTTAAATTAATAATCCAGCTTAATGTGGTGGACTTTTAGGTATAGAATTTATTTAATATGTTTTAGAACCATAATTTTATTATAAAAATTATATTCTACAAAAGTCTTATTGTTATAAATGTCCGGTTTTAGATGGTTGCATGTTATCATTACAGCCTACAATCGGACACAGTCTACTGGTTTTTTTTATTTTTTATTATTTAAATAAGGCGAAGTCGCGTGCGACAGCATGTACATGTACTTGACTTTATTTACAAAAGTTAGTTAAAATAAATGCACGCCGGTCCGGTTTCCTTGTTTCGTATATTACAAAAACAAACGAGTATGTATTGTTAACTAGTATATAAATATTGCATTTGTTATTACAGTACATAACTCACATTTGTCTTGTTATAGTTTGACTCAGTGATCGTCACACTTTTCTATCCAAGGGCCAAGTAGTACAATGTGAGGTATCTGCGGGCCGCAAGTTCGTGCACTAAGTACTCGACACAACCAATCAATTTAATTTTCTTATTACCTGTTATAACGCGTTTCCTCCGTATATATAAGTTTTTTTAGAACTATTTTTTGTTATTTTGAAGCAACATAAAATCTTTATCCGAGTTTTTGAAAATATTCGTAGTTTATGAAAACGGTCCTTCGAAATGATTCGCGTGTCGTACAAATATCTATCTCGTAACGCGACCCACGGTTTGACGATCACTGGCTTAACTAATGATCTAGGTTTATCTGTTTCATGATAAGGTCAGTTGTTTTAGCGCTAAACGATTATGCTGTTAATTAATCTAATATCTAATGCGACATATGAACACACGTTATAGCTGACTGCAGCGATATCTATCGGCATAATTAATTATTATTTTATTTAATCGCAACATATAGGTATAACGTAAAGGTATATAATCCGGGAAACAATTGGGTGTTAATATTAGACTTGTCGAAAATTCTATATATTGTCATATTTTTTTATGTATAGACATATTTTTATAATCTCCTGTCAGAAGATGATGACATTAACAAGGTGATGAGATTGAATGGCTATAAAGGTAGAGAAAGACTGAATGTGTTGATGGATTGTGTTTAAGAGGATATGCGTAGGAAGTGTGTGGGTTCAGATATGAAGGCAGACAGAGATTTATGAAAGAGTTCATACAGTGATGACTCTACATAGAGAAAAGGGCAGGTTGATGATGATGAATCTTCTGTCAGTACTATCCGATATCAGCGCCCCTTAGCGGCCAAGTACTTGTACTATATCAATATAATTAAAATGAAATCTTATTCCACGTGTATGTCACATAACATCTATGTACATGTTTGTTTAGTGACATATATACACATGTCACATTGTGTCAATATAAGGAAAAACCTATATAGTTCACACTTCCCTACATCAATCTATTAAAAAAAACCATGTATCGTAAAAGATAGTATTTGAACATGAAAAGATTCTAGACATATGTCAACTTTTTTTTCTTTATTTTGTCAGAAAGTTAAAAAAGGTAAAAAAATATCCAAGAAAGTTTAGACAGCTCAATTTCTGTTTGACCAAATATTATTACTAATATACATAAGTTTCTGGATGGATGTATCAATTTTTTTTTTATTATCTCCACACATCATGCTGAAATTTGGCATTGATGTAAAACAATATATATATTTTTTCAATACCGCGTTTCCGGATTCGCGAATCGAGAGTCAATGTAAAGTAAAACTCCTTTAATTCTATAGTTCTATTAAACTTACAAGGTGTAATGTGTTGACTTGAAAAGTTATCAGGCGATTAATTGTGCCTCGTGATAAGAAGTGCCATGAGAACGGATGATGATTATTTATAATATGCACTTATAAGAAAATTGTTCCTAGAAATTGTGTCACTCTTTCTGCTCAATTTCAACGAAGAAGTTAATACTATCATCATAATTTCAATCTGCCCTCGTCTACTGCAAGACGTAACTCCTCCCCAATAGTTTCTACAGTGGTCGGTCATCAGCCTTCTTCCAGTATAATCTGGGAAACTCGATCAGATCAGTCCATCTTGTAGAAGATCTAAAGATGGAACGCTCAGGTAGATCGTTACAAGAC
>JAODUI010000011.1:4814599-4835902 GCA_027563995.1 Papilio gigon | reverse complement strand
ACCCTATTATTAGGGGTGACTAGGCCATAGTCAACCACGCTGGCCCAGTGCGTGTTGGTTGACTTCACACATATCTTCGATTCAATCCCCGCCATGTACCAATGTTATTTTCCATTATCCAATTGCATATGTACATTATCCGACGTTCTTACGTTGAAGGACAACATCGTGATGCAACTATCTGGTACGTTTCATACTATTTGTAGAGTTGCCATCATTTACGTAGTTTATAATTAAATTTATCGTAAACGTGTAAAACCATGAAGGTCATATACTCCTTGGTTGCTCTTTTCGCTTAGGAAGGTCGACCTTAAATACTCTTCCATACATCTCTATCTGCATCTGAAGTCACTTTATTACTCAAATTCTCTTTCACACAATCCATCCATACTTCGGTCTTCCCTCTACCTTTATTGCCTTCCACTTTCATTGTCATCACCTTCTTATGTATGTGCTCATTATTTCTTCGCATAACATGTCCATACCATACTAACCTTGGTTATACTATAGTACATAAAATCTCTATATATCTGCAAATAAACCGTGACCTTGCACTGTTGAAACCATACGAAAACATTATTGTCCTTTTCATTTGCTTTGGAGAAAGAGTGACAGCTATATGTATTTTTACTTACATACTTAGAAACGAATAAATTACAATGTTAAAGGTCTAAGTCTTCATTCATTCTCAATGTGAAGGAAAACATCGTGATGCCGCACATATCTGAGAAGTAATTCAAAGATATGTGTGAAGTCACTGCGACTGCGTTGACTATGGCCAGGTCAACCCTGATAAAGGTTCAGTTCCTAACTGTTCAGTGACTCTGTCGAGCGCTCACAGTGAGCTGATGAAAATGATTCGTTCATTCGTCATAAAGAATGAGAGTGATACATCGCGGTTAAAAGGATTGAATTATTTCCAGTGGGTTGTCATTCAGTGTATAAATTACCTTGGATACAGTTGAGCAAATTTTTTTTTAATTTCTTCTATTGATATATTTATTCCCGGTGTCTGTCAAAGTCGTTGGATGGGGATGGAGGACCGCGTACTGTGGAAGGAATTGGTCAAGGCCTATGTCCAGCAGTGGGCAGACAAGTACTGATGATGATCATGATAATAGACTGTGTTGAAAATGTTTAGTAACCTCTCTTTTGATATGAATAACATAGTTTACAAGTATGATTCAAATAAAATTATGTAGAGGAAAATGTTGTTAATGATTAATATGACAAGAATGTGTCAATATTCATATTACATAGATGTGTTAATCGTTAAATGTAATTTTTATTAAATTAAATTAAAAGAATTAAATCAAAATTCTTTATACAATGTTTATAACGAAATAACTGAATATTCAATAAGGATATTTGGTCCGGTAGGATGCGCTGATCGCGATTGTTTCTGTCAGCAAATAAAACAAGCATAGAAAACGTGGTAAGTAAGTACAACAAGGATGTTGTGATATTTTTTAACAGATGGCGCTAGTGTGCTATTATAATTTAGTTTATGATCAAGGTAAGATTTTTTGGTCTAAATACCATGTTGTATTGCCAAAGTCTAGACTTAAACAAGTCCTGGCGTCTCCGGAACATGGTACCAGAGGACTAAAGTTTTTATACGTCAAAATTGTAAAGAATTGAGGTTTTTTTTAGGACTTTAATTCATATAGACTTTGTTAATTATTTTCGTTTGCATTTTAGTATATTTTAGACGTATCGTTTATTCTGTTTGTTCATTTCTTCAATGTCCGATGAAAAGTGTTACCCAATAGGACTCCTTACCTCTGCTGATACCATACGCAAAGAATAGTTCAATGCCAAGAGTAAATTGCTATCGCAAATTGAGCAGTATAAATCAAAACAACAATGGCGCTCAGGTTGACAATGGCTGCGCAGTCGCAGGAAATGAGATGGACATAATTGACCAATGCTAGTCTACAAATGCTCTCTACAGACGCTTTATTCAAGCACTACACTTCTAAACTATCTTGTTATCTATAACAAATGTAACCAAAGTATTGAAATGTCATCGTTGGGTTCCACTGCTGAGTTATTCGTTTAAAATCATATTTGTTCCGATAGTGTTGCGTCCATGAGCGTCGACGAATACATCGGTGATCTCGCCCTTCTCTTGTAAAAAAAAAAATGACATCTAAAGTATTTTATAGTAGAAAATTGTAAAGCACGCTGTTACTTCAAATCGCCAAAATAGCGAAGTTACTACTGACCATAGACAAATGAATTTGCAAATGCCTTCATCATCATCAGCCTCTTTGTTTGTCCACTGCTGGATATTAGTCTTTCTCAATGCAGGTTCGTTGCACACCTTTAATCGACACAGATGGGGACGCATAGAAACATTTCTGTTTCCGTTGCTTCCCATCCTTCGCCAAATTATTATCTTATAAAGGAAAACTTGTTCATATAAGAAAAAGGTAAGGGAGGACTAAAATTTGGTATATAATATAAAATTTGGTCCAGTCTTTTTTTATTTGGAAGTCTCGACAGTTGATAACAATATTGTCTACCTTATTTAAGCTAAATATTGTCAACATAGTTCTTGTGTTGTTCGATTTTTTACTATGACAGTACGCTTCCCGTTCAATTGGTCATATTTAATGATTTCCCCGGTGTCGTAAGTGTTCTTGAAATTCGCAATAAAGTTGTTTCGCGTTCCGCGCTTTAATTGTCGCCAATATTTATCAATTAAAATGTTGAGCGGTTGACGAGCGTCACGGGGTCCCTTGTTCGTCGTAAAGTCACGTTTCTGTTTGAAGTCAGACGTTCCATGTTCGGTGACTTGAAATATTTTTGTCCAAAAGTTAATAAAAAATCACTTTTCTCCCTTCAAGCAAATAATTTTTTATTTACTATAATCTCGCAAGGTTTACCATAAATATAGCTGCAAAGCTGTCTCTAGAAGTTTTTCATTTTATTAGGAAATGAACTGGAGATATTAAGTATTAGTGATTTTGTACAATATTACAAGGTACCATTGTTTATTTAATATTAAAATTAAAAAAAATCTTCAGTGGAATCTTGTGTAATTTCTATTCAACACGTGTTGCAGAAATCGTGTACGGAACCTTGCGAAGTGGCGGCGGTGCCCCACGGGCGCGTCTTGACCCGGCGGTCGTGCGACCCTGCCGTCCAACTGCTCCCAATTCCCGCCGTCCACACAGCGCTCCTCTCTCGCCATTGGCCAGGGAATTAATGACAATATTGCGTTCTTATTCATTTGACCGTCTTCGTACCATCAATTTAGCAATAGAGGTCCGAGCCACCGTCGACCGCCGCGCGTTCACGCCGACTATTCCTTGTATAGTTTTCGAAAATACTCCATTATCGGAAGTCCACGATCAGAATAAGCGTTCGCAAATTGGCCTTACGTTTATTAAGACATCCTGCCGTGTACAATTTCAAAATGGTGGATTGACGCGATGTTCGTTAAAGACGGCGACGGGCGAGTCACGGCGGCGAGCAAGTGGTAGTTCGCCAAGATGGCTTGAATTACTCCGCGCCAGCATCTCCTGGACGATCTACTAAGTGTTTTAGTGCGTTGCAAAGGACTCGAGTTTAAGGTGAGGAAATTCGTGCAGTGGAAAATTTTGACGTTTCGTGTTGGTACACCAATATCTACGAGTGAACAGTAAAATTTAGTAAATTGGCATATATTTTGGAAAAAAAAAATAAGCTAATCAGTGTAAATTTTATTTAGAAATGTTCTTTAGTTATTTTATACAACTTCGTTTTAATTTGTGAAAAAAAAATTACTTGACTTATGTAGCAATCTCGTTACGTGGAACAGTCTAGTTTTTCAATTACTCTACTATTAGAGTTATTTTAACGTCGTAAATATAAAATGAATACAAGTAACTTATAAATAAATGTTAACACGTAGTACGTGACTAATTAAATTATTCTAAACTAGCACTGTACGTGAGTTACTAAGAATATTGGGATGATTGCTGGTTCGATTTACAAGATTAGAAGGCGTGATATATACTGCGTAATATTAAAAAAAAATGTTGGAAAACCTTCCGAGACGTATATTAATTTATTGAACATCAAAACAATGAGCACTTATCCATCTTTAAAAGAAAAAGGACATAAGAGAGCACGTCCAAGACTGGGTCGCGATGGCGCGGTATCGTTGTAGTCCAGGCTTTTGTTATCGGAGTCCAAGGCACAATTCACGTCGCTCCGTCACTGTAGTTAGCCAAATTTAATGATTGCCGTTTTGCTATTTCATAAAAAATATTATATGAGTTAAAACTAATGTAATGTTACTGACGTAATACGTGTATAACATGTTGCAATGTTAATTACAGTTCAATCAGCTGTGTCAGGTGAAATTTTATTAAATGCAATCGTAATTTGTTAGTTGACGATATAAAGTCAAGAAAATCGGGTGTCGAAACGACCGACTTAATTTTATTACAGAATTATTAATAATTAAAATGTCTACTAAGCAATGCTACGTTAGCTAGTCAGCATTATACATAATGTATCTGCGTAGTTCAAAGATATGTGTGAAATCAACCCGCAGTAGGCCAACGTGGTTGACTATGGCCTAGTCATTTACGCAGAGTAGGCACTGAGCCTTCAGTGTGGACGTAAAGCGAGCTGTTGATTGTATAAATGACTTAAATTGAATGCATTGCATTGTGTTTAAAGAAGTTATTTTGTGCGTCATATTTTAAATGGTGTAATTTCTACAAAGAACGTATTATGATAGCGGATTTTGGTTTTATATTTCCCGCGTTTTCTGTGCCGCGGTAGCCGTTTTACCCTACTAATTGCAGTTACTCTTTGACCCTTTTTTTTCTACAATACTTAAAGCAAGTCTCTCAGTCCTCAGCTACATATCTTCACTTGTTTTTTGTTGAATATGTCTCTAAGTTGTCGTGTGAAATCGAATGTTAGTCTATATTTATTATACGTACATTGAAAGTGTAATGTTTTGTTTACAGGAGCCGTAGCATCGACGCACAGACGAGTGCATCATCGGAGCCCGAGTCCAGCCCTCACGCCGCCAAGTGTGCCCCATGGAGGCCATCCCCAGCCACCAGCGAACGTATTTGATCGGCAATCGATTCACAAGCAAAGTGTTCCCGGGCCTGGTGCCCCACATACAGTACCACCTCTGTCGCTCCAATACAAACATGCTCTTGAAAATCGAGAACGAACTCCTCCAAAGTCACCGCCAGAGAGAGACGACCGGCATCAAAAAGTTGTACAACTCGTTCTTCGTACTCTTTTAACCTGTTCGCCGCGTTACGGTCAAACAAAATCATTCATCTATCATTCATCGTTCATTCAGTGACTTTTAGTGTAGTGCGGGCGTCATGGCCCGGGTGTAATGGAATCGTATGACGAAGACAGAGACTATACGGGGCTTATTATGCATGAGGGTCGCAAGGAGGACCCGTTCACGTGGGAGTCGTCAGTGAGGCTTACTCTAGTGGGTAGAGAGGAAGAGCTCGGGATGTACCTGGAGGAGAGAGAGGGTCGCAAGAGGAAGTGGCATCAGGGAGACGCTGACAGGACCATGCGGCGGGAGGACGGTGACGATAAGGAGCCCAGGAAAGTGCCGCCCAAGAAAATTATGGGTACGTAAATTTGTATATAAACTTTTTGAATATAGACTGACATACGTCTTTTGGTTGTATAGTTACAGAGACGGTAGGAAATAATTTTTTTTAGTGATAATTGGGTTTTTATTTGACCTCTCGCTACCTTATTATTTGATAGGTTGTCAAGATAATTTTCGTGGAAGATTCATGACAATTGTCTTTTGCATCTTATCTCAATGAAGCTTTTTACGCTCTTATTAACAAGTTGTAAACAGTACGACCTATTTAATATGATTACATTTGCTCGTATGTTAGGTTATGTGGGTGTTCGCACTCAATGCTAATGTTGTTTGTATTCGACCAATAACGAAAGACGAGCGCGTCAAAGATTAAACATCAGAGATAGGTAACGTATGAAACGTTAAATTGTGCCTAATATTTACCGGCTGATTAGCGTTATTTACAGTCATATAATACGGTCGTTACCCGACTGTAACAGTATGACGGGTTTTCACGAAATTGTAAAGCAGAAGGTCTGAATTATAAGGCGACAGGATTTACCTATTATGTTTTGTTCCTCTTTTTCCCTTCTATCTATCTCTTTTTCTTGCCCATATAAAATGAGAAAATTAATCCAGAAGTTTTCTAGATTTTCTTGTTATATTTTTGTCAATAGTTTATTTATTATGGCACCTTTAAATTATGAACCCTGATTAATTATCTTAAGTGTGCCTATTCCAATTAGACGCTAAAGCATGGTTGCAAAAATAATCACTACTATACACGCGGCGCTAGATACAATTAGTTACATATGACACAAACAGTCCAAAAATAGTAACATCAGCTCAATAAATACACGAGTTATGATTTAAAAAAAAATCAAAAAAACGTCTCAATTCTGGTGAACAACTATTTCTCGGGTTACTAACGTCGATATGTACTCTGAGAGACTGTCAACGGTTTGATATTAAAGCGTGCAAATGTAAATTATGTCAGTCTAGTCTATGTTGATACAGAACTGATAATGGGAAGACAAATTGTAAACTTTGGTGCATGGGCAGTAGCCGGAGCGGTGCGGCGCACGGACGCACGGACGCACGCACGCACGTACGCACGTACGCACTTAATGCACTCTCGCACTCGTGACCTTATGTTCGTTATGTCTGTTTTATTGTGAGAGTTAATGACGCTCATTGGAAAATAGTGTTAAGTTGTACTCAAGTTTGCAGCTCGTAATGTATATGCCTTGCCCTGCCCGCGTCTCCACTTGGGGTTGCGAACTCGATTACTTACATAATGCACACTTCATTGCAATATATGAGTACTAAAAGTGATGTAACGATGTTATAACATGGTGGAGTTGTATGTTTGTAGTGATTTTTAGTTGATGCAAATGTTCAAAAAAAAAATTAAAACATTTTTTTACTTAATAAGGCGATATTCAGTTATAGGCAAACGAGAGATTACAATAATAGGATAAAGTTTGTAATGTAAAAATCATTGAGAAGAATATTTCTCTTTATCGACAATTATTAAATTGAGAACATGAGTCTCATTGTGACAGCTAGCACACAATCTTACTAATATTATAAAGGCGAGTTTTGGATGGATGGATATAAGCAGGTAACTCCAGAAGAAATCATACATATTAACGTCTATCGAGAGTCCCTTTTCGAAATGTCTTTTTTGTATTGTAAATGAGAACACAAGAAAATTATTTATAGAGAAGGCCGTTTTTTTTAGTATCTGTAGGTTATGAATCAATGGAATTGAAACTTGAAATAACGCATAGGGGATTTTTTTTACTTCCACACAGACGGAACGTCAGATAGCTAATTTTAAAGTAAAGCTAAAATTCTATATTACTTTATTATTACAAATTAAACTTACATAAAATACAGGCTGTGCCCAGTGCGAGGGTCCTGGAAGTTTTTGTCTGACAGTAAACCGACTACGGATAATATGTTTAATGTTACTACTGTTAGCTATATTTCATTGCACGAAATAAACTATTTTTCATTTTCATAAAACACAAATCAATTGATTGTCTAAATCGTGATACGATTATTTCAAATTCGATTCATTTAAAATTAAATATCAAATGTAAAGAAAACAAATGATACATTAAATTTACGTGACTTTCTGTCAATTTTATGTATTATTAATAAATGAATCTATTTAAAAACACGTATGAACTTATTGTAGATACGTTTCCGCAATGGCATTGGGCTTATGTCCAGCAGTGGGCAGACAAAGGTTGCTGATAAAATATTTACTCTTTAACACTCGAAACATTTTATTGTCTTGATTTGACAACATAGAATCATCATCAACTTGCCCTATTCCTTACTTAGTAACATCACAGTATATATTTCATACATTTCTATCAGCCGTCATATCTGAACTCACACATATCCACTTTCATACAATACACACCATCGGTCTTCCTCTACCTTTACAGCCATCCTCCATCTCATCACCATCTTGTTTACTTGCTCTTGACATAACATACCCTTCCTTCTCAATTTGGAGTAGAAATGCTAACAAGACGTGGGTTACTAAATTCTTAAACGTCGTTTGTTATCGAAATCACCAAGTTTGTTTTTACGCAACGATTTGACATGTACCCACGCCACGGTATCAGTCAATTAACCTTTGCTAAAGATTATATTTTCATCATAATTATTTTTGTGTTGAGCGATAAAAGTTGCAAAACATTTTGAAATCTGTGTATGAAAATTGCTTTGTCATCAGTTTATGTAAAACAATAAAAATCAATTTGAACACTTTCACTGTGGCACTAATTTTCGCTTAAATCTCCGTTCCTGGAGTACGAGGTATTATCGACCCGGTCCGTGACTAGACGTCAGTACGCCACGCGGTCCATTAGACCCCACCTCCTTTAAAAAAGTTATGCCCTTCCACATTTTGTTTGACCACACGTTTTTCCAATCCGCTCCAAAGAGAAGTTGCATTATGGAGGATTTAGACCTCGTTTTGTAGCGAACATGTTAAAACATAAATCATTAAAATAAAATAACTTTGAAGGTCATTGAGGAATGAATTCATAAAAGTTTTAAAGACTCCGCGGGATAAAAAAAACTTGTAGCATGTGAACTCCATACAGTAATCTATGAGTGTCAAATTTCATCCAGGTCCGTTTCGCCGATTTAAAGATCCCTCTTAACAAACATCCATCAAAACTTTCGCATTTACTATATTAATAAGGTCTATTTTTACTATTTCATTTAATTCTATTAAATGTCTACAAAGTATTCTACAACCTGCCCTTTTCCCCACGGAGAGTCGGCACAGTACGTGCTCACCCATACATCTATCAGCTGCCATACCTGAACTCACACACATGCATATATCCTGTCACACAATCCAACCACACCTTCGGTCTGTATCTACCTTTGTTATTCACATTCTCATCACCTTGTTTATTTTCTACAAAGTATTAAATATAATTTACTATACGTAAATAACTAAGAGACGTCGCTCATACGGGTAATAAACTACTATAACCCGTATGTACATGCGACGGTTGAGGAAAATCATATAATTACATATATCACATGATATATTACAATATATAGCATTATTTCTACTTTTGGCATATTTAATATCATTTTAAAAAGAGATGGAATACTCAAAAACATACACAATAACATATAACATGATAAAAATAATCCCTGGTATTAAAAACATCTGAAATCAATGTATGTGAAGATCTATGTATGTAGAAAAAGCGAGAAGTTTTACAGGTGGTCTCTGCTTACCCTTCTAGGCTACAGGCGTGATTGTTATTGTATGACATTTCCGTGCATTACAAATTTAACTATTTTATTATATTATTTAGCTTATTTTTTTGTATAAAGAAGAAATTCAAAATAGACATAAATAATGAAACGCCCAGCTGAGACCCGGCGCTGTGATGGTGCAGGTCTGCATATGCTGACCTGCCTCCTTTTGCCACACATTTTACCTTTTTTATATTAATGTTTTTACATGTTTTTGTATGACAATAAATAAGCGTCTATCTTTCTTTCTATAATTCATAAAGAAATGAAAACTTTACTACAGTCGTAGTCGTAAAACATAAATATATTTGGACAAAATATTTGCATTAGTATACGTAAGCATACGTAACAAGTTACATTGTAAAATATTTAGCACGTGACCACAATAAAAACAGATTCACGACAATGATTAGAACCAAGTTGTTTGCGTTCATCCTGCCACAGTATATTGTTAAGATGGTATATTTTATTTGATTCTCCTCAACGTGTCCTGTTCTGCTGGACGTACAAGTTCGGGGCTTCACCAGCCTTAGAATTCCAAAAGAGATTACGATAGTTTAAATAACATATAAATAGATTTTTGATGATTTACTAATTTTTTATATAAGCTATAGCCTAGTGATAATAGTTTGCGGGATTCAAATCCTCGACCACGTGTTCGTATGTCCGTAATCTTAATAATTAGGATATAAACCATTGATGTAGTTGTAGTGAAAATCCACTATTAGTCTTTTGTTGAGTAGATCTTACTTTCTAACAATCTGATCATGTCATTTCATTCAATAATTCACGGACACACCCTCATGTTGTACTTCAAAGTTTTATGTACCAAAATAAGCAATGCTAACACGGTATATACACTTCAGTGACAAAGATTAACTGACACACGTGATACCGTGGTCTACCGTAGTTTAGTTCACACAAATTCACAGTTTTTATCATCATCAGTCTAAGGTCGTTCACTGAACGTAGGTCACCATCGATCGCTGTGATGACCGCTCCCGTGTTGTCCGTATTCAGTTTTTTTTTTATATAAATCTAAATTAAAGCGTTCCCACCTACGTGATGATGTAGTCGAAAGATAGTACGCCCTGGTTTAGTAATTGTGTATTATATAGGAGGAAAAATGCAATAAAATTATTACAAACTTTTTGTTTGTATAGGAAAGGACTTTTATATTTTCTATGTTACGATATAATAGAGTCAATGGAAATATATTTTTTTAATACGTTGATATTGTAATGAACTACTTTATGCAAGGATTAATTCGATAAACATAGGTAAACAATTTTAGTATGATGTTTTTATTAAAAAAAAAATAAAGGAATTAGGCATTATAATCTTTGACACATTATATTTTTATCATTTAGAATTATCACAAGGTACATCATCTTAGATCAATGTCACAAAAATTATCACCACTGACGTATAACTTATAAATCAGTTTTATTTGAACAGTTCACATCGTATTCGTTGGGATTACAAAATCATTTACATTGTTTCTATATCTAACGCATTTGCTTTGGTGTTGCCGATGTGGTTAGTATCTCCACTTCTTTCCTTTTGTCCTCTTCTCATACAAAAAATACCTAAACAACGATATAAAAATCCTGTACAGAGGGCGCTTTAATCATATTTATCATTGCACAGAGAAATTAGTTCCATATTTTTCCGCAATATGGCGACGGCTTTGATATTTCTGGTCAATCTATTACCTTTATAAGATAACGTATGAACTGTAACTCGTTAGAAGTAGTTATTGCTACTGAATAGATAAAATGTTGCAGTTATTAAATATTACTAAACAAGTGATTAAAGCAATAACTGCTTAGTCTCATAGCAGATGACAGTGTCGACCAGTTTCGACGTACACGTCGACGTCTACACCGGACGTTGGACGGTACAAAAAACATTGTGTTAATCAGTAGAAATTGACATAGTTATAATTACGCTACCTATAGACCAGATAACAGGCAACTCGGTCGTAAGGAAGTTCATTGCCCGACTGCACTTGGTACAGACATACATTTGTAACTCGGCAATTTTTAAATTAATACACTTTCGCATACTCTAAGTAATAAAATGACAAAGGTCGAAAAGTTATGAGTTATCAGAATTTATTTAAAGAAACAACTTCTGTCCGGAATTTCGTACCCGCGGAAAAAAACAAAATAATCTATTTTTGAATCAAATTTCATCCAGAACCGTTTAGCCGGTTTGAAGTTACCTGCTAACTAACATCCATCTAAACTGACGCATTTATAATATTAGTGAGATGAAATTTTAACAGACTGCAAACTTGCTTTAGTTGTCAATAATAGTGTGTGTGTGGCACTCGTGTAAGATGACATTGAAAAGTGGTGACATAAAGTGTGACACGAATCGGACGCAACTAAAGGATGTTTTTTTATGGACGTTACAACAAAACAGTGTTTTATGACAGTGAATCAAACAAACCAAAGTGCAAACTGTACCTTTTGGGGATATATTTACAAAAAGATTCATACAGTATATCGAAGACATGATAAACTACAAAAAAACATTTAAATCATCGAAGGGGTGACTGATTTCAAGATCAAATAAAAAAAGTACCCAGAAACGAAGCTCAAGAATAAATAATTACAACGCCATCTATTGACTGTATTGTGATACATAACCAAAACTACCTGTATAAGAATCTTGAAGTAAATCTAAGGAGACTGGACATCATGGTTGAGGATTCAGCAGCGTCACAGGACAGGGTATCCGCAGCAGCGGTGCTCCAGTTCGCGGCCAGGGAAGCACGCGAGGGCCGTCGCTTCTCTGAGTTCGGAGCGCACGCCTTCGCCAGCATCACCTATAATGCTTATGGTACATATAAAGACGTATACCTAACTTTTCATAACAATGAAAATGTTGTAATATGGTAGTTGCTAAATTTTCTTCATCAAAATGAAACCCAACTAAACCCACACTGAAAGGGACTCTCTTTGTGATCATTAATAACTCGTTTCTTTTGAGCAAAATTATACTTTTGTTGCATGCAATCTCAATATAACGAACAAACATAAAAATTATGACAAAATCAAATGTAAAAAAATACTGCAGGTTAAAACTTTATGTGCTATGCGAATTAAAAAAAAAACATTAATAATTTTAATATGAAATTTAGTATTCCTTGTTAAAGAAAATGGTAACTAAGTGCCAGCCTTATCTAATATACAAGTAATTCATCGAAACTCATTAAAACATTGCAAACAATCTTCCAGTCGTTACCAGTTCAGCTGGCGCGGCGGAGGTCAAAGCACACCGATATCTTGAGCTATTATTGTTCACATTTCAACACCGACTGATTGAAGTCCAACTAGGAACATTGGCTTCATATAAAAACAAATAGATTCATTTATTACTCTTTTATTACCGAAGTAATTGAACCGCCAATAGACAAATGTTTACCTTCCGATCATGAGGTCGAGAGTTCGAATACCGGCACTCAAGTATTATAAACCATATCTTATCAAAAACTCAGATTTCGGAATGGTATAAGAAATATTAGTCAAATCAGAAATCTGGTAATTCAAAAAACGGTACTTTTTAGTACTTAACGCAGCGAAGTCTTTTATAGTTTATACCAAACTTTTTCATTCAGCTTCACCGTGTCTTTAATTAAATCTTTTAGTTAAATTTGATACACTTCCCATTGAGCTAAAATTTTTGCATGCACGTATTAACCTTATGACAATGAAATATTATGACATTATGGTGATCTGAGGCTACAACATGGACATGAGAACTTTGTAATGAAACGACGCAACCCCATCGAGTTAGGACCCGTTTAATTCATCTTGACAAGTACTTTGATAAGAAAAGCTTGTTTTTTTTTAATTCATTCGTTTTCGCAGTCAGTTTTCGCCTCACGTTTTAATATAAAGATTAGGAGATATGATATACAAATAAGTAATTATAGACTGTTACAAAATAAACACCATTTCACTAGAGAACCGGACAATATTGATAACGGTAACCAGTTTATAGTCTACGTTCGGTGCGATCTCGATTGCCATGTCACCCCTCTGATACACTCGCGCGCTCGCCTCGTGTATGCGTGATACAGCTGTGACGTCACCGACTGATAACTATTTTGTTTGTTGCTAATTAATTTTATACAGACTTCATACAAGTAGAGTATTAACAGACAATTATGTTGAACCGAAGTTTTTTTTATTTTATTAATATTTAAATGATTATTGGTTCAATATAGGAAGTTATCACTTTAAATGACATACTATGGGCTTCTATGTAAATTATTTCGATATTGAAATTCTAAGTTTACCGCATTGCTATATCTTGTATTAAACTATCCGTATTAATATATGATCACCCGATTAGGATGGTGTTATGCATGTGTGTACCGGATATTGTCATAATTTTATTTCTGTTGTTTCTTTCAGCGTCATTGGGGGAGATGGGTGGCAGCGGCACGAGCTCGTCCTCCTCTCACCTGTCCCCCGGCTGGCAGGTCAACGACCTCGACCTCGATCTGCCCGGAGAGCTGTCCATGAAGTTAGTTCTTTGAATTAAATCCGTGTATTAGATATCCGTGTAACTAGAAGGCAAATAGAGCAAAGAAGTTATTCAACTAAATATAAAGTAATCGTCGCCGGTAGCAAAATCAGACATTGAAAGTTATCTTCTTAATTTTGTAGCATAATATATTGTGTGTAGCGAGGCGCTGCTGTCGCTGCCCTCGCTGTCGGTGTTCAAGCAGGAGGCGCCGTCGCCGACGGGCGCCGTGCTGTCCCCGCCGCGCCGCGCCTGGCCCTGCACACGGCGCATCGACGACAGGCAGGTCGGTGATAGAGTAATCAACACTTCATAATACTATGAAATCAATCGTATGCGTTTTTAATTTTTTTAATATCCTAGATAACCAGCATGGTAGTGGACAGCGTGAACCGGGAGGGCATGGAGGAGGGGCCCTGCCAGCAGTCGCCGCCGCACAACAACGCCATCATGCCGCATCAATGTTAGTTAATGCACAACATAAACACTTGAATTGGCACGTGTGGCCGAAGAGTATGTTTAACTCTATGTGCCAACTTAAGCGCCACACAAAACTAAATATTTCACATGATCTCTGACTTCAAATTGAATCTTGTTGCACATGAAGTTATTTCATCATCACCAGCTCGCTAAACTTACCCGCTGAGGGGCTCGAAGTTTACTCTATTATTAGGGGTGACTAGGCCATAGTCAACCACTTTGGCCCAGTGCGTGTTGACTTCACACATATATTTTACCGTAAATAACTTGTTTGTTTGTTAGCCGGCAGTCCGGAGATGCAGTGCCAGTCGATGCAGGCGGGCGCGCTGGTGCCCATGACCGGGTACCACTCCCCGAGCCTGCAGGAGAATAAGAGTGAGTTACTATTTATTACAACTTAAATTAACTTAAAACTAGAAATAGACTCAGAAACTATCTTAATATCCTTCAGTGGCAATATCTAACTATAGATATAGAATAAGATCTACACATACATAAAACACCGCTCGTCTTTTGTTGCACTAAATCCTCATAGTGTAGACGTTTCAAAAAATTCACTCTATTAGATGTCCAACTTGTATGAAATAATCCATCTATAGATTATGTACCTATGGACATAAGACAATCCGTTATAATAAATTGCATTAATATTTGTTTTTTTTTCTGTCAAAAAATATAGCTGTAACATCCTAGCACCAAACATTATATATTGTTTAAGATCCAGGCCTGCTGATGTGCTCGCCCGTCAGCTCACTGGACGGCTTCCTGCACTCGCCCATGCAGCGCAGCGAGCCCAGCTTCAAGGATGATACCAGGTTCGGTTCTATTTATAGAAAAAAGACACCTCGATTAAACTCCGCCCCCATTCTTCTGAATAACACAAATTCTTGCACGTGATTACGTCAGCGTGGAATTAAAAAAAAACTTAGTATTCCTTGTCTTCCGTACTATATTCAACATCTATGACACATTTAACGACATCTGTTCAGGAGATATATATCTTCTAACATCCATCCATCCATCCATCAATCCATCTAACGTCTAAACTTTTTATGTATTAGTATGATTAGGTTACTATTATATATGTTTTCATTAATTAAAAACAACTATAAATTATACAAAGACAATCTGATACTGTGGGCATAAATGACACCATCTAGCGACTGACTATGACAAAAGTGTCACAACATCCTTGTATTGCATCTTGTCTTGTCTTGTGACACTTTTTTTATGTCACATTATCCTTACCATATTTTAGAAGAGAACTAATCGTGGTAACATTTAGCCAAATATATTTGTCGCATTATAGTGTTGTCGTGTGACAGGTTCCAGTACGTGCTGGCCGCGGCGACATCTATCGCCACCAAGCAGAACGAGGAGACGCTGACGTATCTCAACCAGGGCCAGCCCTACGAGATCAAACTTAAGAAACTCGGAGACCTGTCACACTATAAAGGAAAAATACTAAAGGTAATGTACTTTGTGTTGTTCGTTTGAAGTGTATCGGAATCTTAATCAGTACCGTTTTTTTATATTTGGTTTATCGGATCCAATATTGGAAGTGGAGATAGAAGGATAAAGGACAGGTCTAATGAAATAATGTCATTCACAATAATAATCTGTACTGATATAAAACTGATGAATTTGTTTGAATTGAGCTGAATGCTCCGCTCCTATTGGTCGTAGCGTGATGTTGCACCTTCCTCGATAATTGAACTATCCAACACAACAATTTTTCTTGTACTTGGTAAAAAATTGTTTGTAAAACTGGCAACATTCGTACGAACAGCGATCAGCAATGGAAACCCACGGTTAATGTTGTTATACAGAGCGTAATAAAGATCTGCTTCCACGAGCGCCGGCTGCAGTACATGGAGCGCGAGCAGATCGCTCAGTGGCACGCCGACCGACCCGGGGAACGCATTGTTGAGGTAACAACAACAATATTAAAACACCAAATAATCCAAACTGTCTATATAATTTACATTCAGCGGAAGAATACGAATTGAATGAGACCTTATTCTTTAAAATCTGTTCAGTAATTCACGCTGGAAGATGTCACAATGCTATTTCATAAAAAAATTGCCAAACAAATAACCCAGTGGAATCTTCTACAAATGTATATATTAACTAAACAGTGTCTGTATATAGAAAATACATAATTAAAACTATTAATGAAGTCACTGGCAAGGTTGTACTAAAAAAATCTATTTTCAGTACATTGATCTCATTGTCTGTGACTTTGTGTGCGTTAAATTAAAAAACGGCTTATTCAATTTAAATACTGTTTTCACGAAATTGTTGTAGTTGGTTTTATTAAACGAACAGTTGAACCACAATTGTAATATTGCGACTTTGCAATTTTTTTTATTCGCCTAGGTGGATGTGCCCCTGTCGTATGGAGTGATAAGAGTGGAGCACCCGGCCAGCCTCAACGCTCTGCACGTGTTGTGGGACCCCACCAAGGACGTCGGCGTCTACATCAAGGTAAACTAACTTCACTTCACCAGGCTAGTTAATTACAGTGCCATCTATTTGAAATGTAACTAAAATTGAAATGAAATAACACGAATATGCCAGCAATGAATATATTTTAAATAAAACTAATTATCATTGTATGGTCAAATATTACTACAATTATAATTTTTAATGTAATGACCGTCATACGGAATTTGACATTTTAGTTTATTTCAATTAGGCTGCGAAGCGATGATGAGCACATAAAGAAGGTGATGAGAATGAATGTGGATGGCTCTAAATGTAGAAGAAGTCCGAATGTATGGATTGTGTGATGGAAAATATACGTAAGGGTGTGAGTTCAGTTATGACTGCTGACGGATATGTATGGAGTACATACTGTGCAAGTGAATATATCAGAGTGGTTCGTGTTGCAGGTGAACTGCATATCGACGGAGTTCACGGCCAAGAAGCACGGCGGGGAGAAGGGCGTGCCCTTCCGCATACAGGTGGAGACGTACCTGGCCAGCGACGACGGCGCGCGCCTGCACGCCGCGGCCTGCCAGATTAAGGTAACCAGAGGTTGGGATGTATGGATGGATGTTTGATAGAAGATATCTTTAGGACGGCTACATGGATTTAAATGAAATTTGATCTTGATAAAGAACGTAGTCCGGAAGAACACATAGGCTATTAAGTTTTTTTTTTTATTCCGCGCGGACGAATTCAATGGCGAGAGCTAGTTTCCGATTATTATGACATCCCTCATGTGTATGATTTTTTTTACAGTAATTTAGTAGAAGAAGTTGTGTGTTTGTTTTATAATAAGGGACTTCGACATCTAAACAGATTGCTAGTACTACAATAATAGGTTATATGATGGTATAATTGTATGTGGTGTTAGGTGTTCAAGCTGAAGGGTGCGGACAGGAAGCACAAGCAGGACCGCGAGAAGGTGCTGCGCCGGCCGCGTTCCGACCACGACAAGTACCAGCCGGGCTGCGACGCCACCGTCCTCACCACGGTAACACGCTCTTTACTATAGTAAGCAGTAATAAGTCACCATATATGGTGACATACGACCGACCATCGGAATTCGCCAAAATAGCGACGACAATAGAAGAACGCTCAGAAAGAGGACATTTTCCCTTCCTTCTCTTTTTTATTATTTTAGACAAAACTTAGTGCAAATGATTCTTATAGTTACATAGTGAACTTGTCTCCAGTTGTCGAACGATGCCATGATGCCACCGCCGTCGCTGGTCACCACCTCACCGCCGTACTCACCAGAACTATGGTAAGCACTTTTATGATCCACGTCAGTCTGTTTAGCGTCTTACGTCAGCTGCGACCAGAGCATCCTACCCAGCTTCCCTTTTCGCTCCGTCAATCTTGAATTATTTAAAAAAATGCAGGACTTGTACATAACAATATGTCGTATTTAAAACTAGATCTATCTTAATTTTTTCATCATCATCATCCTCATCATTTCGGTCAGCTGACGTCACTCCCTCCACACGAAAATTAATTGCATGCATGATTTCAGCCTCATCATTTTTGTAACTAGAAAGAATACACTTAAAGTACTCACTATTTCAACCAATGACATTCATAGACAATATAAAAAAATATATTTTATCTATGGTCTTCATAAAGAATGTCTCCAAGCCCTACAGGAAGTTACAATCTGCGATGTCATAGATAAGAACGGGGTAAAAGTAGAGGGGACGTATAAAGAAGCGCAGGACCGACTGTATCGGGAGCGCTGTCGCTCCGCAACGAACCGGTTACGCGCCGTCGAAGCTCCATTTACCGGTTTCCATGCAATCGCGATGTCTTTAATTGATGATGCAATTATCAGACAGCATTGACAATGTTGTTTAATAGTTAGACTAGCTACATATGGCATTGCTGTAAATTACCTTACCGTTGTAACAGTCCCTACGGACTTCAAAATAGTTATGTTGGCTGACGTTCGCTATATTTCATAAATCACAAAAAGAAGGATACCTATATAGTAATATATGTATGATGGAACCCCACAAATAACATACGCGGACCGAACTGTACTCGAAATTGTCTAGGTTCGATCCCGCTATATATCAATGTGTTTTTCCATTTTCGAATTGAATATGTACATTATCCAACGTTCTTAAGGTGAAGGAAAACATCGTGATGCCTACACATATCAGGGAAGAAATTCAATGATATGTGTGAAGTCAACCAACACGCACTGGGCTGGTGGTTGACTATGACCAAGTCATCCCTTATAATAGAGTAAGTTCTGAGCCTCTCGGCGGGGGGACGTATAGTGAGCTGATGACGAACATGGGAACTATAGAATTGGCATGTCCTGTACGAACTAAAAAAAAAACAAAAATGAGACTAGATAAAAATCCATACTGTTGTGGAGTATAAGAAACATCAAAACATCCGTATAACAAAAACAACATGAAAAGTCCTTTTTTATATCAAAGAAATGATCATCTGTCTATTTCAAAAATTCCGTCAAATCGAGATAAAGAAAAAACATCTAAAATTAAAGTAAAATAAAATAACTTCTGTCCCTATAAAGCAAACAAACCTCTTTCCTTTTTATATATGTATAAAATCTTAATTTATTTTTGATTACAAGCGTTAATGTGTTAGGCATACTTTGTAAATAAATTGCAAAAAGTGTGACCTACATTCTCTTACAGATTTAGGTTAGCCAACCTTTGCGTAACCTTAAGAACTGAGGGCTTAGTATTATAATTCTTAGCTCTCAAGTCACCAGCTATAAAAGACTGTAATTATACAAAACTCTTCATTGGAACGATTCAAATGTATTTTAATTGTTTAAAAATAGAAACTCTTTGAAGACCGACCGCATTTGCGAATCGTTTGAAGCAGATGTTTGCGGCGATGATTATTTTATTCCCGCTGCAAAACTGCCTCTTTGTGTTAGATACGGGCAACACATTTTTAAATATAAAATATTAGTAATTTTTTCTACACTTAATACAACAAGCCTGTTTATCTTGTAAACTTTTATCAAGTCAATAGAATTAATCCTGGCTTCTCATCATCATCATCAACTCATTATACGTCCCCCCACCAAGGGGCTCAGAGCCTACCCTATTATTAGGGGTGACTAGGCCATAGTCAGCCACGCTGGCCCAGTGCGTGTTGGTTGACTTCATTTGTATTATTAATTTATACTTGACAAAAAATTATTACTTGTTAGTAGACTTACTTAATTACGTATATTCAGATAGTGAAATCCTAAATTTGAGTATTGTAAATGCAACAAAGAAGTAAATGGAAGTGCAGTTCATAGAAGCGTGAGCACCGACCGCGCGTGCAGCCAGCACTCGTCTGCGTGCTGCATACAGCTGCACAACGTACTGCTTACAAAAGCGCAGGAACTTGTATTTTTAAGGCTCCCTGTTTATGACAATTACAATAATACTGGCCATAGTTCCCATAGTTTAATTGTTTCATAATCTCTATGACCCATAATTGAATCAAATAGTTTGTTCCATTTTATTTCAATGGAATGAAAAAAGCCAACAGTTTTGTTAGTACATATTGCTATTTCTTACGTTCTCCTTAACAACGACAGAGACAACAATACGCCGTAAACATAAATTAATTCTAAGAGGGAGAAAGCACTAACTTTCTTGATTTGTCATAAAAATGAAATATGTATGTAACAATATCTAAAAACTAACCGGAACGATCCAGAACTGCTTTCTTATTTTCTTTAACAACATAAACTAAAGAAACTGGTCCTATAAATCGAAACGTTTTTAATTAGTTAACTTGAACCACATTTGGCGGAATTATTAAAAATGCCCTATAACTAGGTTAGTGGCATAATGTCATTTTATTGACATTAACATATGGAATGGGCAAGCGGTTCATTTGATGACAAATTTAGTTTTTAACAATTTAGTGTTCGTTCATTTTAATTTAAATCTAATATTAAAACTTAGTTTCTTGTGAACACATTTACTAATAATAGAATTTATTACAAGAACAACCCTTGTCGTAATTTGATTACTAACATATAAAACTCCCAAGTATATTTCCACAAATTGACCATAGGTGGAGTCACTATGTTCTCACCGGATCTTAGAGACTGTGTTCGGATTAGGAATTGCCCTCAGATTCCACTCTCGAAGATAGTAAGGCTCGCTATTGACAGAATAAGACAAATAAGTATTAAGTCAGGGGGCACTTCATCATCATCATCATGTACTGATAGTGATTTTTTTTTTTGTTAAATAAATTTTGCTCGATAATTTAGAACGCAATTCATTGAAACGCAAACGTCATGATGACGTCAGTGCTATCTTAATTAAATTCGTCTTAGCGATTTCATTTGAATGCGGCGTTAAGGGGACGGCCGAACGGATCTGGATGGAATTTGTAATAAAGACAGAAATAAAACTAATACCGAT
>JAODUI010000011.1:4793629-4814499 GCA_027563995.1 Papilio gigon | reverse complement strand
CGATGTCTTTAATTGATGATGCAATTATCAGACAGCATTGACAATGTTGTTTAATAGTTAGACTAGCTACATATGGCTTTGCTGTAAATTACCTTACCGTTGTAACAGTCCCTACGGACTTCAAAACAGTTATATTGGCTGACGTTCGCTATATTTCATAAATCACAAAAACAAGGATACCTATATATTAATATATGTATGATGGAACCCCACAAGTAACATACATTCTTCTATGAATGCGTCGTAGCATTGTTTGATCACGTTGTTACAATTGTTGTCCCAGCCATGTGTTAATCGAAGGATGTACCTCTGTGATGTGACTCACTGAGCTATTGTCGTCTAAACGATATACAAATTAGCAAACGCGATGCGCCATCAAACGATAATCTTCACTGTGTTCAATTAGCCTGTACTCTTGATCTGGCTTCTAGAACTTAGTTCGAATCGATTACAGAACACCCAACCAGTTGGTTACTTTATTGACTATTTTTATTCTTATGGTCAATTTGACCAATTGTCGAAAGTATTGCAAAAACGTCTAATAGATTCGTTGAAATAAAGCAATGGACAGACGTCTACCCATCTTTAAAGCCTATAGTACTTATCTACTATTACAATGTAATGTTTATCGGTATTTGATAATGTTTGAGATATTATCTGTTTGAGGAATGGCTCTGTTTAGTCTGTGGTATGCTTTTACCTATCTTATCTGTCATGTTTGGAAATGTTCCACGTGAATGGTTTCCCGTGTAAAACGATAATATCTATTTAACAGTACTGTCCATTATAACAAAATAACCGTACATTTATTAATCATCCAATATTTGTAACATAGAACCCAAAATACACATTTTTATATGTCTTAAATACACAGCAAATAAACTACGATTTTAATTTTAAATGAATTTCATAATTATAATGTGTTTAAAATTTTATCCAGTACTTTTTTTTTACTTTAAGTAGATCTTAATACTAAGACTTTAACTGAGGTGAAAATAATTCACCGTTCAGTCTCAATGACCTTTCTCTGACCCCGCTAGTACGTAATCCATTGCACCGAGTACCAATTGCAGCCAGTAACAAACAGACACCTCACTACTTCACGCTGTAACTGCTAACGGGGTCATTGCGGGCAACTTTATAAAAACCTACCACACGTTTAACCGTGCTATTTTTTTCTTAAATGAATTAAATTCTATTGTCTATGATGAAATATCTGTCAAAATTATAGGCGGATTTGTGACCTGTCACTGTGACGTAACAAGGGATGTGCCGATGATTTTGGAAACGATTATGTCGATGTTTTAATTATTATAATAGGTTATCAAAAGTTACTGTTTCGTGTTCAAAGCTTTATAAAAAACTAATAGTAGTCTTTATGTACTGAATATAGTAAAAATACTTGAATATTTTTTTCCAGGTCATAACGTAATATAATATATAACTTTCAAATATTACGTAGGATAGTTTTTAAAATAAAAAACTTACATAACACCAGTTACTTTTGCAGCCAGTTACATTACGAGACAACTTACGTTACGGTACTCGGCGTTTGAGTTTCGCATTTGACCGAGATTTCAATGTTTGCAGTTATTACAATGGTCGTGATTATTTTCATAAAATGTGAGAATTAATCTAACATATAGAAAATTTTAAACAAAAAAGCAACACAATTTCTTTTCATTGTTCTTTAAAATTAAAAATTACACACATGAAATATTAAGAGAGAAAATTCACAGACAAGTTTTATTTCGTAGGAATACACGATTTAACCAGCATATTATGTTACTGATCACAATGTAACCATCACCAGATTACGTACCAATAGTTTGTTTTAATGAAAGAAAATTCAGTAGACGTTTTAGAGTTCACTCAACACATCAGATAGGTAGGAAAATGTAGATGAGAGAAGAATCTTCATTTAAGTATAGCTCTGTGTAGCCTGTCTGTTTTATAGGGTTAGTCGCTTAATAACTAAATTCTATTATAATTATTATTTTGCAGTCTAAATGTTTATGATTATCTAAAATATTCTTTAAATCTATTAATTAACATCACAATTTGGTTAGAAAGTTTCTAAATAGTTTATCTTTTCGCGCTCTGCTAGTCCCATAATAGCATCAGCTTGAGCGCAACAAAAATATACGGCATGCGCACGAAAGTATCTCGTCCCAGTTTTCATAATTGCGCTGCGCTATATTTAGCCGCATTGAATTCGCCTCTACCACTTCCGACGGAGAACTCAACCCGTTCGAAGTGGTTCTGTTTGGGTGATGATTTACTGATTATTTGAATTCTTATGTCGTTTTTAATGTCTACAGGAATGTAAATAATGCAAAATGATTACTAAAAATTATATCTAAGAAATAACGGCCATCTTGGCTCATTTTCGTGCCCTGACCACCGACAACATAAGTAGAGTCAAACAACACACTACTCATACGTAATGTACTAAATCTTCTTAATTACTATTCAAATATTTTATGGTTTCATAAATTTTGAATTATACGTGTCGTGAATATTGTTTTTAGATTTATTATTTGTTTATTCATTTAAAGCGCTAATGACGAGAGGAGAAACTACGATTTACAAATATTAAAGTTGTGTCAGGTCGGTTTATTTTGTTACGCGTAATAGTGATGCCCTTCACAATTTGTTGCATTTTATTAGAACATTTAAAATCCGATTCGATGCGCTGTTTTTGTTGCAACGTCCTCTCTTTGAACTAAGTAATAGCCTGGCACAAAACCAGTTTACGCGAGTTTAAATCCAACGTATTGCCCGAAATTGCACAGAGTTAGAACGTTTATAATATCCGGTTTGTTGCCGATTTCACGTTAATAAACGTGCGTACAGTCAATGCATAACAATAAAATGTGTCAATTGTCTGTTATACTCAAACAGAAGTGGTCCTTTATACGGTGTTTTTTTTTAATCTTATTTGAAAAATGATATACAATATCGATCGAAATTGTATTGCCC
This sequence comes from Papilio gigon, assembly GCA_027563995.1. Taxonomy (NCBI): domain Eukaryota; kingdom Metazoa; phylum Arthropoda; class Insecta; order Lepidoptera; family Papilionidae; genus Papilio; species Papilio gigon. Next base: position 4,811,517 of record JAODUI010000011.1, on the reverse strand, counting down.
TTCACTAGACCGCATGACGTTGTCCGATGCAACGCGAGCCGGGTACGGCCACTGCGAACCGATTGTAACCGGTTTGGATCCAATCGACAAACGCGCCTCACTCAACCAATCAGCGGCCATTCAGCTCAGTCGTTTGCCTTCCGCCGTGCGTTTCGTTTCTGTTTTGTTGATCGCATTTGCTTCTGATATAATCTGTAAATTCGTAGACCGCTTATGAACTGGTGTTATCCTGCAGTGTTCCATTAAGTACAGTTTAACTTTACACAACGTTGAAAATAACTGTATTTTGCAGCGTATTTACCATTCTTTTACCGCACTTCTTTTGGAAATAATGTTAGACAAGTGAATAAAACAAACAGTAATTGCTTTTGTTGACGCGAGTGCTGTGTGGAACCTTCGGTAATCGTGACAAATGGTTGTTGAGGCGGCCCGTGGACCAGCTATGGTGGTTGCCGGCGGCTTGACGTACCGCGTCGGTTCCGGAGCCTTTATCTTCTTCAACCTGACGAGACAGGACTATAGCTGACGAGTATTATGCTCGTTCTCGAGCAGAGACTGAGTGCGCGGCATTTGGGGCGCGGGGTCGTTCTTAGAGCTCGGCTGATACATGGCGTCGAAGCCCGAGGTTGGCGTATGAAGTTTTCATTGTTGAAAGCCGAGGTCGAGATAGAAGCGGACCCCGACACATACAGAGAACTGGCTCGCCGGCTGAAAGCCGCCAACGTACACGTCAGGCCGGCGCGGTACTCACGACTAGCGTAAATATCCGGATCTTACCGAATTTTACTACTTTATTTTAGAAACACATTGCTTTTCATTTGGTCATAGCACTTCCACACATCTTGTATTTTTCACGCACGGATACAAAGATATCCTCACACACTTTAACACAAAACACTTTTATAAACATTTGTGTATCAGCTGATGTTGCACAAACACAAAACATTGAAGCAGTACACAACTCCGTGCCAAGAGGAACATTCAATAAACATCAATTATGTTTAATGAGATACCATCTTAGAAAAATGAACTATAATTTTATAGTAAATATTTACATTTACAAGATGTTTTCACTATATCAAATGTCAGCTAAAATAGAGTTTAACTGGCATGTTTCAGATCTACAAACTGACATTGTTGTGTTTTATAGAGAAGAAATTAACAGTTTTTTTTTTAACATAATGAGTAGTAAAAATGTTTAGTGTCCAAGTAAGCTTAGAAATGTAGTACAAATTGTTTATTGTCTATGACTTTCCTATTTTTAAGATTTTCTTAATTGCAAATTTATTATCAACAAAATTTGTTAACATGCTTTAAGGTAATATTATAAGTAAACCTTAATGTTATATTTATATAAATGTTTCAAGATTTATTAATTTCATTCTTTGACACATTAGAAGTTTAATAAATTTGTGAATCAATCCCGAAGTGTGAACTCAGTTTATTACCCTGACTTATGTTGTATAGTAGAAACTAACTTGAAACATTCTTATTTCAGTGTGGCCCCTAAATCCGTTTCGAGTCCTATGGTGGTGAATAAACCACAGCTGCAACAACCTGGTGAGTTACATTGTCATGAATTTTTAAATATGAATCTTATCCATGTCAGTAGAGACCAGGGATAGGTAAACAATGCAAGTGACACAATATTATGGGCATGTCACTGCTGATTAAATTTATTATGCATTGTAAGGTTATTGAAATGCCAATAGCATTATGGTTATAGGTATGGAATACCGATTTAGCAGTTGTGTGTTTGAATCTCACTGATCAACTACTGTCATGAACTATGCAATTTTTTAAAGAGTTAAAACTGTCTAGTAATCAATAGCATTCCATGATCATTTTTTTTTGTAATGAAATTTGTTTTATGGCTTTTTAAATTTTAATTTTATATGTTTCAGCTATTCTTGCTACAACTAACCAGATGAAAACACTGTACTGTCAAGAGTGAGTATGGCCTGATAATAATATTTTATATAATACATGTTTCTTTGTATATTGTTTACATAAAACTAATTCTATATATAAAATTATTAATGTTCAATTGTAACTATCCCTTTTCTAAGAAAAAAAAAACTGCATCTGCATGGCAATCAACACTAATATTAAATATTACAATGTAGTTGCAATACTGTTTACCTACTGATATAAACTGGTTCGCACTGAATGCTCTGTGGGCACTAATGTAAAGATAATCATTGGCAGCTTCCGAGGATAATCTGCTTCAATTTATATATCATTCTTTTTATTTCTCAGCTTGACAAGTTAATGGTATTGTAATCATCATCATCATCATCAGCCCCTGTCTGCCCACTGTTGGACATAGGCCTTTCCCAATAACTTCCACAGCATGCTATTATATATGAAGTATTAAATAATTAGTGCTTCAAATAATTAGACCTTTTAAATTTGTAATTGAATTCAATGGAATTGAGATATTTTCTCTCACTGATAATAATACTGGCTACGGAGTTATTGTATGATCAGTGCTTGTCATACATGTCTGTTTTTTATTAGTTTTTGATACAGCCTTATTATTGTAAAACCGTTTAGATTAGGTGTTATAATTTCTTATTTGTATTGAAATTTAACATACACCTAACTTTACTTGATAAATGAAATATTAAATACAATTCTTTTTAATTCACGTTTATATTATTTTAATTTGATATCGCTGTTGTGCAGTGGCGGCGACGTGAAGGTGAGCACCCCGCCGTGCCACTCGCCCGGCGCCATCCTGCCCGACCTGCCGCAGCCCGCCGAGGACCCCGACAAGGTACATTACTCTAATATATAGCAGGATAACAACTGAACTTAATACAATTTTTAACTGTATGCATAGATGCGTAATCTATAGATGCAACATTTCATACACATTTACTCAATTCTCTAGATGTCTTTTCGTACATGGAAATAAACAAAGGAATATTCCGTAACAGAATATCTCTGGAGACCACTTTTTGTTGCTCATGCTGCAGTACGGTTTTTGTTCATTTGTGGTTATAATTTGGTAATGTTCTGTAGTAAGTTTAGTGTAGTAAGATCAGGTTTTAGGTAGCCAAAGCGATATTTGTTGTTTAGAAAAATCTTGATTTAGTACAGGTGAAATTTGTGTAAACGTTGTGTGCGTAGAGCGGTGGGCTGTCGAAGGAGGCGTCCTCAGCGGAGACGCAGGCGTGGCTGTCGCGGCACCGCTTCGCGCAGCACGCGCCCACCTTCGCCAACTTCTCGGGTGCTGATCTATTGAGGTATATACAGTTACTAGAGAAAGTGTAAATGCTTTTTCTTATATTTCATTTTAAATAACGTTATTATTTTTATTGTCAGGTTGTCTCGCGATGACATCATACAGATCTGCGGGCTCGCTGACGGAATACGTCTGTTCAATGCTTTGCATGCAAAGTGAGTAAGATTGTATGGAGATATGGTGTTATTTCAGTTTCCATACAATAAAACACCTTTAGTAATACAGAAAGCCATCATTAATATATCTTTATATACAGTATTGTTATTAATATGGTGATTTATTGCAATGCTGTGTCGTGTTGCGCAGGCGCATCGAGCCGCGCCTGACGGTGTACGTGTGCCCGGCGGGGGGCGGCGTGTACAGCGCCCTCTACCTGCACGCGTGCCGCGCGCGCGACCTGCTGCACAAGCTACGCCCGCTGCTGCACCAGCACCACAGCACCCCCGCTGACAAGGTGAGCGGAACATCGACATTGATGCCTAGTATCTATACAATCCAGTAATCCAAATCTTTACTGGAAGGCACTATATGAATTTAAATTTATCGTTTTGTTTCAATTAATATATTTATATTATGTGTTATGATAGGACGGCGAGACGGTGCTGGTGCTGGGGCCCAACGGGGCCCGCGTGCGGCTGACGGACGAACTGGTGCGGCACATGCCCGACCACAGCACGTACCAGCTGCAGCGCCTCGACGACGGCACCTTGCTGCTCAGTGCTACCGACAACTGACTATATGACCTTATGGCAATGACAGTGTGACGACACGTCAACGTTAGCTCGACGTGCCGTCGCGTGACATGTCAGCAAATGCCACCGTGACCGCGGCCGTGTGCCCATGACGATTTTATTGCCGTATACAAGAGTATGGTGCGTGAAGCTGATCTCGCTTAAGTGAAGTAAGATATGACGCAGTCGCGGTTAGTTCGAGCAGAAAATGTGTCAGACCTACTTAGGTATAAAAGAACAAAACATGACAAGACAGGAAACATTGACAGGGGGCGCTAGCGAGCCGTCATTGAGTGATGCCCACCGGGTTCGATAAACGTCGGTCTTAACGTTAAAGGCAACGTGTTAGACGTCAGTTTCAGATATTTTATCCGCTCCGTGCGTCCATGTTGTTGTTTTCAAGGAATGACGTGGTGTCGCCACCGTCGATAACATGTCGCCATACGCCACTAGCTGAATGTTAACGCCAGTGTCAGATTATTTCGCCAAATTATAAATAAGTTGAACCCTTTGTCGACTTTAATTTGTGTTGGAAAAGTTTTAATTTGTTTAATGGTAAGCCGTTGTTATTTTCTCGTAGTTAAGCGTTTATGTTATTGCAATATACGTGAATTATTTTTGCGAGCATCCTAATGCCAATCCTTAGTGTTTATTAGCTGAAGCATTTAGTTGTTAAATCGTTATGTCAACTTTATAGTTACGAAAATTATTAATTATGTTGTAAATTCATTTTTTTTTAATATCTTGTTTCATTCGTAATCAAATTTTCAAGTATAAATGAAAATGTATGAAAACATTTTTTTTTAAATTAGAAAATCTGAGATCATGGAGTAATAATAAAATATACCAAAAATCTTTACAACTGTCAATATCATCATCATATCAGCCTCACGTCGCCCACTGCTGAGCGTAGGCCTCCCTCAAAGATCGCCACGACGATCCTCGGCCGGCCTCTTCCAGGATGCTCTCGCAAACTTGACCAGATCATCGGTCCATCTTGCGTGAGGCCTACCCACGCTGCGTCGACCTGTCCGAGGCGACCATTCCAAGATTTTGTGGAAGTCCGTTCCGTTGTTAATATGTAGAATGTTAAACGTTGTTACTGTCGCGGTGGCTGTCGGTGCGGGCAGGCGGAGACCACTGTTTTACACATTATACTACATTTATTGTAACTGACATTTTAATCTCATCATATCGTACAATCGTGAAACTAACTAATGTAAGTTATTTTAAATTGTCAATTAGATTAGAAATTAGTGTGTTGTCTTCATTTTAAAAATTATTTAAATATTTCTTATGAAATTGGTGATTTACTTTAAATTCTTGGCGATTCACCAGTTTTACATTATTTTGTAGATGGTATAGAGAGTTATTTTGATTATTTGAATCGAACATGAGATGTCGGTTTGAAAGAATTTATTGTAGGCAGCTACAGTTTCCACTATTATATTAATTTGATCAATTTAATATAAATAAGTACATTTTATGTTACCTTAAGCTGTAGTTTATTATTATTTTAAAAAGTATGAATTTGTTATAATTTAGAATAAGAAAAAAACTTTTACGTTGTAATCGTTGTTGCGATGTGACCAGTGCCACCTGGTGTCCGGTGCCTTAAACGTGCCTGAGCAGATTCGCCGCTAGTTGCTGTACGGAGTATTAAACATACATGTTATTAGATTTTATATACATGATGTAATCAAAATATTATGTTGCATGAAATTATTAGTTTAGTCTTTATGTGGAATGCATATTGTAAAGTAAATAAATGTATATAAAAATTGTGCCTTTCATTTCTTTTCTCTGCTAATACACTATTTCAGTGTTCGTCATATTTTTATCCAAGGACCAAATAAGATAATGCGGGCCGCACATTCGTGTACTGTACTTGACAGAATTGATCTATTTCATTTTCTTATGAGCTGTTATAACGCGTTTACCCCATAGACACATTTTTTTTAGAAAACAATATTTTCATAAAAATTTGTACGTTGAAGTTATACTTAATTCGTTTCTAATTAGTTGACCATCACTGTATATGTTTGGAATTGTTCGCACCAACACTTGTCGTGGGCCGCAGTTTGACGACCACTGCTCTGCTGCTAGCGAAGTCTAAAAAAGCGCATGTCAAATAACTTTACTGCATTATCAGTCGTGAAGTCATCCACTGAGAGCTACATTGTTTAGATTTATTTTGTGAAATCTCACTGTTTATAAGCAATAGAAGCAATTAATGAAATAAAACATCTAAATTGCAGCTTAATTTTTATTAAATATTACAAAGGCACTAACATCGGTCGAGTAATACTGTGTCCAATACAAAATAACTCGATGCCTTTGATTCGGTTGGGAGCTAGAGACGCGAGCACTGACCACCAGGTCAGCCCACTGCCCGCAGTGTTATTTCAGTAGACAAAATTCTTACGATGACTTTCCAATGACATAACAATAAAATTACTTACAGGTTGAACCATTATTACTTGTAGCTGTATCCTTATTCAATAGAAGAGGAATAGAAATATTATAAAAGATGTAAGGACAGTGTAAACTCGTACTCTCGTCTCTAGTTTCCAACATAGTTACTTTGTGATGAAACTTTCTTAGAATATAAACAATATCTGTCGCAGGAGACATCGCTCGCAGCGACAGATAAATAAATATTACTTAAGTTAATCGCTTTAACACTTGCGTCTAACAATAATTATAATAAGCTTTTTTTAATCATTTTTTTTAAATTATGTAAACAAAATATAACCTAATTGGCAACTGTTTATATAACGGTCATAGATGAGTCTGTATAGAATAACTTCTAAATTATTATGCATTTCAAATGACGGTCAAGTATAAAATATAAATTTTGTAAACCACTAAATTATTTACAAAGCAAGAAATGAAGCTTCTCTTTGCCGAGAGATTAACAAGAAATAAAAACTAGTAACATTACGATATTATAACATTGTAACTGTGAAGTTATAAGACAATTTAAATGTGGGCTTCCACTGCGGCAACACCAAGACATATTTTTCAATTTGTTCCAAAGATAAACACTACAATATTTTTTTTTCATCAGTTCCGACAAGAACCGTGAGGTACCGCGTAAGTCATTTGATAATAGTGACAAAATAAGTAGATATATTGAAATATGAAGATGTTAATAATAAATTAGTCTAAAAAAAATATTATTTTTCTAATATAAAAACCACGATTTAAAAATTCAATGATTAGAAGAGTATAGAACACTTTGCATTGGAATGAATGAAATGCAGTATTAACACAAATATTGGTCCGCGAAAAGGAAAATTTTGTTCCTTTGTATAAATTTAAAAGATATAAAAATATCTAAATGTATAATTTACTAAACTACTAATAAAAACGGCTAACTCACGTGTAGATCGGTGTAGGTACCGACTAGTTTCAGACCCGTCGAGGGTCCTTCATTAAAGTGAGTGAACTATAGGGCTGAATTCGCGGTCGTGGCGCATCTGGCACTGAGTGTCAGTGTCAGTCAATGCCAGGCGCGCCGCGACCACGAGAACACGAGACGACGAGTTCAGCCCTCTAGTTTACTCACTATAATGAAGGACCCCGGACGAGTCCGAAACTAGTCGGTACTGACACCGATGTACACGTGAGTTGAGCCGTTTTTATTAGTAGTTCAGTGAAATGTGTCACAAAAGTTTTAATAGTTAAATTGTATAATTTATATAAAAAATATATATCTTTGTACACATGTAGAGTTATTGTCCGTTTTCACAAACACGATATTAAGAGATGTCCATATTTTAAATTTAAAAAAAAAACTTTATTTAAAACTACATTGAAATTCTTCATTAATTCTGATATCTATTAATGTTTAATGTTTAACTGAAATATTATAATTTTACTGCAATTAGATTCTCAAGAAATCTGTACATTTTTATATTACAGTTTTAAATAAGTTACGGCAAGTTTGTCAAAACGATAAATGTATTATTTTCGCATAATATTTTTAAAATTTATCATAAAATGTGACATTAAACTATGCACCAGTGTAACGTGTCAACATATTCTATTGTAAAAACGTGGGTGTCCATTGACGTGACCATCTCAGTTTTGTTCGAAGACAATGGGAGGTATTTTCGCATGGCCGTGGAACCCCGCAGTTAGTTTCACAATAATTTAAATGTAAACCTATTTTGTTATCAATGGCTATATTCTAAATCGCCTATAATTCATTTATTGCTTGTTTTTTTCTAAACAAAAGTTATTGATATAAAAATATATTTCTTTATACATAATAAAGTTTACAATAATTGCATTTGGTATAATGTTGTGACATTATTTTACAGATTTCAAAGCGATATGTGTAGAAGTTAAATGCATTCTGATTGAAATCTTTTATAGAATGATACACATTGAACAATTATCAAGCAAACTTAGACGGTTAAAAAATAAATTTTAATAGATAGATTCCAGATGCTTTATATGTCTGTAATACATACTCTTGTTATATTTCTGTTGAAGAAATACACAAATTGAATTATCTATCTCATTTTGAAACATATTTCTTTGATGTAGGACAAGCAAATGGCCGGGCAAGGTTGTATTATGAAGGAATGTGTATGGATATAGTTTTAACAATTTACCAATAAAACTGGCGAGACTTTGCAAGATGTGGGTTACTGTGGCGATATGGTGATCGTGGCGATAAGGTGGCGTTAATGTCGCAGTGGTCTAGTTGGCGTAGTGGTGCGGCGGCGCGGGCGCGAGCTCCACGTAGTTGGCGGGCAGCATGCCGGTGCGGCCCGTGCGCAGCACCTCGCCCGTCATCCAGCCCTCGTCGATTGACGTCACGTTCGATATGTAATCGCCTTCACGGAACGACACCTGTTAATGTAAAATATACTTTGTTACTAACACAATAAGACTAATATAGCTTTGCTATAATTTTCACTTAAGCTACGAGAAGTTTGACTGGATGATTGTTTACCATGCTATGCTTTATCGCCATAAGTGACTACTGTATTATAAAATGGCGATTTGCGTGTAATTTAGATTATAGCGTAGAAGCTCCAATAGCCTAATGGTTTAGGATAAGGACTACCGATCTAACGGTCGTCGGTTCAAATTCTGCTTTTCGACTGTTAAACCTGACACGAGTGTTTTGAAGCTTACCAGGAATGGTTACAAGAAATATTAGTGAATTAATAAAAATCTACTAATATGTAAAAAAAAGTTAATAATAAATTTACTTACTTCGTCGCTATCGTTCGCTTCGTAGTCGTACATAGCGATATAAACTCTCTGAAATAAACAAATACAATAATTAAGTGATTTTATAAAATTGCCAAGTCAATATAGATTACAAAATGATTCACAAATGAACACTTAAACTAAACATAATTATACATGCAGTGCGGTCTAGATGCAGGATACCTGGTTCGTGGGGTGATGGTTGTTGTTGGGGCGCGGCTGCTCAGCCGCCAGGGGGTCCAGGTCGGTGACGCGGCCGATCTGCCGGCTCTGCTGCTGCGTCGCCTGCTGACCTCCTGCTAAATATCATAACTACATTACCAAATTATGTGTAACCAGGACATTTCATCGTGAGATATCATTTTTTTTTCAGTTTTAATGTATTTTTTGGGTTATTTCGCAATGGAAGCCCTCACATTCCTTCACATTTTAACCCTATTTGAAACTGCCTATATACAGTTTTAGATTTTATTCTATTTATTAGTAGGGGGTCATGGTGTTACTGACAAGACAGAGTAAATTATTGTCAGTGCTAAATGTCTTGTAAAGTATATCTTTGTTTCGTGTATTAAATAGTTTAATAAATTCAAGTAATAGTGATATTATAAATTGGACCCACCACAAACCAATATGTATCAAGGAAAGCTTTGTACACAGAGTGATGCGCCAGACAGGAACACGGTGACCACAACCTCGTGGAGGAAGCGAGAGTTTCACTCGTTTAAAGATAAATTGTGAATTGACAGGCAAATTACAATTTAGTGTCATTAATAATTATTTCAAACATACAATATTATGACCGTTTTTGATTTTTATTTTATAATTATATTAGTTTTTTGTTTATTTGGTACCTACTCTACTGTCGTTATTAATAATTTGCCTGCAATGTCATTTTGTACAAACCTCTCTGCTTGCCGTCCCGCGTGCTGTTGTATATGACAGTGGCGGAGGCGTGTTGTATGTTGGGGGGCGCGCGCGGGCCGTCGCTCAGGGGGTCGTAGTCCTGGATCCTGCCGATCTTGGGCTGTGCGTTCGCGCCGTAGTTCTGGGGGTACTGACCGTACGCGTACTGATTCCCGTGATTCTGGTACTGGTCTGGTACTTCGTACTTCTGATACTGGTACGTGTATTCCTCTTGTTTCGGTCTGTATTGCTCCTGGTACTGTCTGGGTGGTTGTGGTTGCGGTGGCGGCTGGTAGTGGTTCTTTTGGGGCTGGTTCGGCGGTGGTAGATTGGGCGGTAGCATTTCCGTCGCGTAGTTGTCGATTTGTTGGTGATAATTGTCGTTAGTGGCGACATCTACACGCAAGCGGCGGTCGGACAAATAGGAATTAGTGACGATGGCACAGTTAGCGACATTACGACATTTATTGCTTCAGACAGTTTGCTTAGCGTTATTTCAAAAACATTTTTATATAATGGTGACAGTTTCACAGTGGAGACACAACAATGACGTAAGGCTGTGTGATAATAAAAAGTGCGATGCTGTACAATCTGTCCGAATCTTACATTTACACCAGAGAACCAAATATTGTGGAAGTAAGTGAAAGTATAGCAAAATCTTAGTATAAATAAAATTTCGCTTCGTAGATATTAAATTTACTTAAACACATTTCACATTTCCCACGACTTTAAACATAAACACACAAACCCGAAATCCCAAAAGTGCTCAATGACAAATGAAATGATGATTTGTGACGTAATAAACAAAAATTAAATACTGTGACGAGTATAAAAACTTCAAAATGAACTTTTGTATGTATTTTGTCAAGTAATGTCTGTAACTTTAGTACACCGAAACCTTCCGTTGTTTCGTATACGTCTGTTCAAATATTTCGACGGTTCAAGGTCATGTTCGCGCTGCACGTTTCGAGCCGCTAAGAAATTTGACAAACTCTGTACCCTGTTGTTGAAGAGTCTCCAGTGTCTGATATGTTTTGTACTGTCTACTTATTGTGTTGCCTAGGTATATTTGCCTTACTTACCAACCAGCTCTCCGTTCTCGTTGATCTGCCGCTGCTTCTCCATGGCCGCCTTCTTCGCGAGGTCGCCGTGGTACGCCACGTTGCTTATTATCTTAGTGTTCGCTTTGATTCTTAGTGTTTCCGGGTCATCTGCTACCTGGAATGCGAAGACGATTGTTTTAATTACTTCCGACCCTATCGATTTCTTCACTTCGACTAAATCATGTATTACGAAGTTCTACAACTACCCACAGAGATGTTTTACTGCCGCACTTAAAGTTGTTTAAGGTGTATCTTAGTATAGATTAAGTAATCGAAATTTACACTAAGTGACCTATTAAGTAGTCTGAGAGCGGTAGTAACTTCAAGTTTAAACGCGGATACCATCATGAACCATGCCACAAGATGTTTAGCTTGTAATGCCTCAGGGATGTAATGTCTTAGTTTCATGCAGTTATAATCTGTATATCGATGCACTAAGGTGGAATGTGCCATACCTGTGTAAACTTGCCCTTGCTCTTCTCGAAGTCCGCGTGATACTTGACGTTGCTCTGGATCTTCGTGTTCTCCGCTATCCGCTTCAACTCCGGCGTCTCCGCCATCGTTGTGGGCTTCGCTTTCGGAACGTGACTGAAATGTGAGGAAAATACAGAGTTTATTTGATTGATTTAACCACATCAGAAAGTTTTCGAATACGTCATATTATAATATACGAAAATAAACTCCACAGACGCGACTATTAAAATATACCTATTGCTTTGTTATTAATATTTGCGAGCCGTGAGATGTTGGTGCAACATGCATTCACCAACGCAAGGATATCGGCAAGGTCTTCGATGAAAGTCGACACATCAGATAATCCGATGTCGCAATGTTAACCGTAAGTTATTTTTGTATTTATGTATAGTGTCATCCAAACTTTATGCTAGCCTGCTGTGGTAGACGCTGCTTACAATATACATTGGTAGCGGAGGCCTAAATTCATCCCTCTTCCCATTTCAAAAGAAGAAAGGGAAAATGGATTGGATTCGCCGGAGAACAGATGATATAGGAAGTAGAAATACACTTCTCTACGTCCTCTTCTCCGTCCATTCAAGACCAGGAACTCATCAACAAATTGTTGGAGAAGTCTATAAGCAACTTCGCTTTATTAGCGAAATAATCTATCTTTGTATATATAATTCAAATCGTATCAATCAATGAAAACACTAATCCTTACACAATTACAAAACATACTAATTACAATAAACAAAAACTAAACGTAAAATATTCATGTAGTTCGCAACGTGCATACTGATATTGTTTTGGTACTAATGGTAATCCAATATCGACCTTTTGCCACATACTTTGAGTTTATTTTTGTTTGATTGACGTAATTAAAAGCATATATACACTTACAGTTACAGGAGAAGGTTGAAATAATTACCTAATTGTCGCAGGATGGAAAGTTTTTATGAATGTTATTTCCATTATGACCTATAGAAAACGACTGACCCGATTTTAATGAGCGAGGTGTCGTGGGTGAGGTGACTAGGTTCGGTTTCTATTCTCCCCGTGAGTGTCATAAAGACAGTTGTCAGCTTTTTTTAATGAACAAATAGTGTTTGTTACCATAGTGTAAACGGTACCATGTTGTATGTAACGGATGCGCGATTGTGTAATCTTTTTATAGTTCGTTTCACTTTCGTTTTCATTGTGCGCCACGCTAGGAACTGGGTGAGTGGTCACATGGAAACGGCGTAATGTAATCGACAATGGAACGTGAGTTACACATTAAAAAATGTGTTCATGCATAGCGGTACATATACCAGTTTTCGTTTTCTTTGAACGTGATTTTGGACATGATTTATTTTAATGTCTTAATGGCTGTATACAACGGTGATCTTTCGTCCATTGGGCAATGCGTAGTCCCTCTTACGGGAAAAATTTTAATAAGTTTATTCGGACAGAATTCCATTAGAAGATGTTAAAAAAAGATATTGCAAGCGAGAATATTGCGTAAGTTAACTCTTTTTAAGTTTACAACTGAACCAGATATTTTTGTATAACTATATATATAAGGAAAATACGATACGTTTGTTTAGTTTATGATTCACACAAATAATGCCAGAGTTGGTGAGGCGAGCTGCAACAATGTGGACGGTGATCTGGCAATTACCACATGAGTAACGCAATTCAAAACTGATTCATACATTACTATATTATAGTTATTTATAGTTTTATTAAGCATTAATTTTTGATGTGATAATTAAATATTCAGTTCAAATGTCAAGGTCGATGCTGACGATGATGATTGTTTTTGTTTCGTTTTAAGCAGGCAACATTTCTATTTAATTTTAATCCAACGACGTAATTATGAAGAACTTAAAATCCCATTTATGACAGACGTTACGATATTACGATATTTCAGGTATTTTGTAAGATAAATACTATATGGTTAACTAGTATTGTATTGGGGCCTTCATGAGTAGAGTGAAGGCAACTAACCTAGCACGCACCATGTTTCGACCATATCCTCACTTGACATAAGGTGGGACCGTGGTCAAGCGTTAGTTTAGTATCCATTAAAAATATATAAGACACGAATTTTTGATCGTAAATAATTTGGAATTTCATCATAAAACGTGTAGTCTGTCGGTGAAATCATTTCAGTTTTGTAACGGTAATAAACGGATGACGGACGGTATCTTAAACGATAAAGATTCTTAAGTGATACGATAAGGATTATGAGTACTGAGATGAAAGTTAAAAATAATTCAGCCGACTCGCGATGTGAGTGAAAACGCAAGGCAGGACAGCGATGCGACGCGGTCCATCAATGCCCAGGCGAGTGTGAACAGAGCTGCGTGCCATTGTTAATGAGAAATAAAAACGCTCAATGTTATCTGACAAAAATACTGATGATTTTAGATAAATTCCAATTTCCAAGAGCGTCAATTATGCGCTGGACCGGACAGTCAATATCTATGAATAAATTCAAAGATATGTGTGAAACCAATGCACAGGGCCAGCGAGGTCGACTATGGTCTAGTGACTTTAATAATAGCGTAGGCTCTGAGACCTTCGGTGGGCACGTATAGGGAGCTGATAATGATGATGATCTTCCAATTGAATAGATATATGATGGCATTTTTTTCGTAGTAAGACCAGTTTCAAATGCTTTAATTGAGGCCGTCAACGTTAGGTTTTCACGACGGTTTTGACCTAGCCCAAACCTTATTTACAAGTGGTACTTACGCCTCGCAGTACGGCAGTTTCCCGTAGCCTTTGTAGGTACGCATGTTGAGTGTCATGCCGCATTCCTGGCATTTGAAGCAACCTTTATGCCACACCTGTCGACAAACAAACATTCGATTACATATTTGTTGACAAAAACTTAACAACTGTTATTTATTGACGACACAGTACAGAAAAACATAATTACAACATTCCCTTATTTTAATATGAGTTTATATTGTGTTTGACGTACACAAATTGGTTTAAGATATTTGCATATTAGCGTGTTTACGAGATTTTAATTAAATTGTGATATTAAATATTTTTATCGTTCCGACGATTAGATTTTCAATTAGATAACGGAAATGTCATAATTCTAATTCTCCGAAATTTGTTTCGTCTGTAATCTGTATACATAAAAATGAATTGCCGTTCGTTAGTCTCGCTAAAACTCGAGAACGGCTGAAAGGATTTATCTAATCTTGGTCTTGGAATGTTCGTGGAGGTCTAGGGAAGGTTTAAAAGGTGAGAAAATTAGAAAAACTCCAGTGAAAGCCTTAAAAATAGCCCTCTTCCAATTCCCCGTACAAGCGTTTTTTTCCAAGGAGGAAATTTTTTTTTTGTATTTCCTAATAAATTCAAAAATCTGATTATTTATTACTTTTAAGGCGAAACAGAGTTCGCGGGGTCAGCTAGTATTATTTATAGAAATTTCAATGAATGCTAGCAAATATAATCGAGGTACCTCGTTATATCACGGTTTGCAAATAACATTGTATTGTCATCAGTTTAACAAATGTATCCATTGCAATATAAAGTGAGTTTTTTTTTCGCAAACGGTCCCCGGCCCCGGCCGACGGAACAATGCTACAATTAAGCAACACAGCTGACATTCCCTAGAGGTTAGTATAGCATTGTATCTGTAACCGTGGGCTTACACTGACGAAACATTAATGCAAACACGTACTGGCAGAGAGATAATTGTTGAGTAACAAGATCACGCTACAAAAATAACGAATGTTGTTCGTTTTTTTATAAATTATAATAAAATACAGTTTGAAATATCAATCTATCATCTCGGTACAATCGGTGGCTTATAGTTAACTGTATTTTTTTTAATTTCTCGGTAAGTTTTACGCTCACTACTTAAAATTTAAATACCTCAAACGACTTTTGATCGCGTCTTAAATTATAAAGATGTTTGATATGACCTTGTTACAGACGGATATTAGCTCACTAATATATTTTACATTAATAGTCTGGTTTTCGTCAAGTCTCGGAATAATTTATTATACTAAGTGTATGTGTGTAGAAATAGCTTGGTACTTAGGGGTCGTTCAATTATTACGGAAGCACTATAAGGGAGCGGGGGATCTTTGCTTTGCTCTTTTGATGATGGGGGCGGTGGGTGTAGATGGTGATTACGTCACCAGTGATTTTTACTTTTTTACACACATTGACGACCTACGCATTGTCTATACTTGAAAACTAACGAAAACGAATCACAACTGTTGCTCATGAACCATTAAAAAATTAGAATATATTAGAAAACGTCATATACGGTCATCATGAGAGGGAGACAGGGGGGAAGAGCTTTGCTTACTTCTGATGAGAAGGGGTGGAGGGGGTGAATAATCTTATAAATCTGTTTACGTAATACTTGAACGGCCCCTTTTATATTGTCTAAAATATTAATATAACGAACATCGATGTAATAATGATTGTGAACGCGCAGTAAATTTCGGCACAGCTCTAATTCGCTCTGCCGAATTCCTCTCGGCCGTGTCACGGTATGTTCGTGTCTATTGTGTAATATGTGAATTGTGACGTCAGATCTGAGTTTACTCTATGACATTCTTACTTTAGATATGAATACGAATATTATCTATGACAGAGACAATTAATTACTTTTTTTACTACTCAAGAACGTTATTAAGTGAAGTCGAAACCAACGTGCATGTGTGTGTGTGCCAGAACTGCGATAAGCAAGTTCTCGATCTCTGTCTACGCCTGTAAACGGTATGAGTCGTTATTATATATACCAATGATGTTCAATCAGAATAATGTGCTGTTTACGCATTAAAATATTCACTGAAGTTGCCATAATGGTTCATCTTTGTGATTCTTGCGAACTCTACCTACAAGAGCTTTGGTGGTGCAGTTATTAATCGCTTGACTGGACCTGACTGTCTGGATATTGTCCAGGTTCGATCCCCGCCATGTACCAGTGTTTATAAGTGTATGTACATTGGAGTGGTCGGGTCACGCTGTACAGTGCACAGTGACCTACTGAATACGTTTGACTCGCTTCCGCTCGCTTATGTAATCAAAACTGACCTACCATAACCTTAACTAAGAGCTCTGTGATTAATCAAATATATAACTAACACTTAATAAATCACTATGTTATAGTTGTTTTATAGTTTTTTTATATTTAATATTACTAGATATTTGTTAATTTACTAATATTTCTAGTAAACATTTCTGGTAAAGTTGAAAAAGTTTGTGTTAGGATGTTTCACAATAATCGAATCGCAGAATTCGAACCCTCGACCGCAAGATCGGTAGTCCGTATCCATAACCATTAAACTACTGTTGTTTCAAACTAATTAAACACTCCCTTAGTGTTTCTCAAACTAAAGCTACACTAAATGTCCTCCTTAGTGTTTGTTTGACGATTCTGACTTATGCTCGTTTTATAAATTAGTAAGTATAAATATAACCTAAGGTAATAATTGAAATATCGTCGGTTTTTAGTATTGTTAAAATAGATATTCCTTATGTTTATCTTAGCGACTGTTTACGTACATGTTAACAATGATTTAACTTATGAATAAAATGTTTTATACAGTATGCCATGGGGTATACCTGACGTTTATCTTACCTACATTGTACCCGTAGCCATGTTTAACATTACGATAAAAACTCGAGTCTGTGCGGCAGTACTCTATTATCATAATTTTATCATAATCGATAACGCATCATAAAACTTCATTTATGTTATTATAGACATATATATAACAGGCATAGAGGCGAGTAAAGCAGTGGGCGACATTTGGCTGATATGATAATGGAGGTAAAACTCCCAGTTGCTTTAATCTATAGTTAACAGTTCGACTGTTCAATTACGAGAATTTTTTAAGGTTTTTTTTAAAGTTCAAGGTTGAAATTGTGTCGCTGTATAAAGGTAGCTACTAAAAGTACTGTGAACACCGCGGCCGCTAAACAGTCTGGGATTGCTCAACTAGACTTACCTCGCTTCGGATATAAACTAAAACATAACGTAGCTCTATAGCTCAGTAACACCACTAACTAACGTTTAATTAAAATGAATTAATAAAAAAAATACATTGTCCCGGTTCGATCCCCGCCATGTACCAATGTGTTTTTAATGTTCGAATTGCATATGTTCATTATCCGCTTTTACGGTGAAGGAAAACATCGTGATGCCTGCACATATCGGCGAAGAAATTCAAAGATATGTGTGAAGTCAAC